>CAIGRF010282828.1:17450-28671 GCA_903798235.1 Fraxinus ornus | reverse complement strand
TATTATTTTGTGGCATAAGTTCATTTACATAATGATGTACTTGTCCTTGAACTCTGAATGTGTAAATACCTTTGTATGTTTTAAAGAGTTCTTTATCGTACTTCACACCAAATGAAGTGAAAGCAAAATGATTATTATATCCCCTTGCAATTTTTTTGAATTCCATACAATGAACTTCTTTGGATGTAAATAAGTTAATACAGTTCAGCTGGTGAGTCACATATAAGAAGTTTAACTTTTCCATAAGAACAACAGAAACCTTTACTTTCTCTATAGAACTTTTTTGCAGCACAATCTATACAATATGTACATGTTGGTAATACATACGCAATACATGTTACATCTAATTGGTTAGAACTACCCTGTAATTCAGTATTACGTATGTTCGATACTTCATTGTTAAAAGTAGAAGGCTCAGAATGATTGTGTGTTGTAGGTTTATGTACATGGACAACTTGAGAATTATTATTTGTAGATAACATTGGCTGAATTACTCTTTTATGATGATTAACGAATCCAGTTTCAGTTTGATGTCGTCAATCTCTTCGTCTTTGATTTTGTTGTTGACGAATTAATGCATCATGTGACTGACTTGTACTTTCAGAAATAGTTTGAGCATTACACAAACGGCACTCTAGATGAGCACATGGTTCCATTATGTCAATCAATAAAGGAAGAAAAATTATCGAGTAGTTGGAGCTGAGAGTAAGCAACAACAACTACATGAAGAAAAAGGAAAACTATTACAACATATGGTACGCCATACGTAGTTTAAATATGAACAATAGAGTAGATAAATCCGTACACAAGACAATGAAAAATATGATTACATGTTGACAATAGGTAAAAATGTTAGAACCAACATAATATGAAATGTATTTTTTGTAAAATATATAACAACATAGACAACAGAATTCCATAGGGGGAGATTTGTTGAAAAAAATCAGTCAAATTACAAATATTTGAATGGTTCTTAATTTTCAACCAAAAGTAAGAGGAAGACTAAAAAAAAAAAAAACATTGCACATTACCTGCCAACAAGAAGAGAAGATACTGGATTTTAGATGTAATGTAATCGAAGCTGGTAATTAACCTGAGAAATTGTAGACTCATTAAATGAAATGCAAATATTCTACATGAGCTAATAAAATATAAACTAAAAGAACGATTCATTTTGTTGGAACATCTACTCAACAAATAAATAGTATATCACTACAACCATCAATTCAACCAACTTGCTTTATATCAGGAGATACCAAAATGACCAATAGAAACCCATCAGTAATCTCTTCTTCTCTATCTTTTGTTTCCCAGACATGTAACAGCATTAACCATACAAAGTGCTAAACACCTTACTAATATCTGGAATTTCAGGCTAAAATGTAAAAATGAAGGGATAAAATAGATCAATAGTATACTAAGCTTATACATGTAATCTCAGGTACAGATAAATTCAAAGTAGATGTTTATACAAGTACTTTATGCTTTTCTTGCATACTCATGGCCCATCATACTGGAATTATCTGAAATTAAAAAAAAAATAAGGACACACTAACACAACATGTACAAAACATTATTATTATAATTATTAAGAACAATAAGACAAGATAATATAATCTGCTAAACCCATGTTTATTCTGCAAGATTTCACAGTTTAACACAATGATGGAGCATGTTTGTATATAATTTGAAGAATTCTCAATCAATTATTCCACCATAAACTATGTGAAAACGTACAAAATTATCATTGGCAATATTTAATAAGGAAATATATGCTTCAAATTGACCAGATATATTAATATATTACACCAACCGAAAAGTTATTCAATAAATGCAGAACAAAAAAATGCAAGGCAAGTAAAGTTCACAGACTGTAAAACAATAAGGGAATCCAAATCAAAACATATAATGAGTGAAAATTAGTGAATGTACATTGGCTCCTGTGCTCAAATTTGGATCTGAATTTTTAAGACAAGCAAATACAGGGGACACCCTGCACCTAAGCCCAATGGAAGAGTTAAAAGGACGGCATTTGGAAGAAGTTTTCAGAAATTAAATGCAGCTAGGATACGAAAGATTATGATAGTTTCACAACTTCTCAAATCAAAATCCAAAAGAAAAAAAAATAACTCGCCATTTGCTAAAATGAAATCCCTAAATCCCCAAAAATAAATAAAATCCCAAAACCCCCCAAAAATAAAACCTTACCTAACAAAAATCGCAGCAGTCCAGTTCGAAACCTTAAGTCCGAGGAAGCAAATTTATCAGGAATGCCGAATAGAAGGTTCAAGTTTGAAGATATGTCAGTATTAGAATGATCTTGGATTTTCTTTCTTCATATGAAAGCAAGAGAGCAAGAGACAGTTTTTTTTAATACTTGCCAGAGATATTTTTTTTGTTTGCCAGATATTTTTTATGAAACCGGTTTTAAACCAGCCTAGCGTGAAAACGGCCCAAGAATGAACAGTAAAAAACTCCATCCTCTTTTATAGTAGGTAAGGATAAGGATAAGGATAAGGATAAGGATATACACACACAGAGATGCATCAATTGCATGAATAGTGTAGCAAATAGTGTTGCAAGATGGGAGTAGGTGGCAATTTTATAGGAAGTACAATTTGATGACTCACCCATTTCCCCATGCAACCAATATATAGCCAACGCCTTTCTTCAACTGAATTAAGTAATTTTATGCTCCAACAATGTCTCGTTTTGTAGACAGACTATTTGTAGCGTAATTTCTTTATGCATTTTGACCCTTGATTATTCAAATCTAGGGTCAAAATGCATGCCATCTTGCATATGTCAAATAATCTGTAAAAAAAATTCTTTTTGTACTCGTAGCCTAACTCTTGTAGACAATGGAAGAGCAAAAGGACACGTAAGGTACTGTATGGCTTAGGCAGTGGCTGTCTGATTTTTGCACCCAAACGGAGTGTAGCCCTGTGAGGGTTCACGTGATAAAATAGGTTAAACTAAGTTGCATCAAACATCTTAATAGTAGTCAGTCACCTCCAAACTTTTTTCCAAGTGAATCACTGAATCTAAACATTTGTATCAATTGGCACGTAGGAAATTAATATAACTTAAGAAGAGAGGCCAGACTCTATAAGTGGGAACATGAGGTGGGGTTGAAAGTTTTTATTTTAGTTTTTCAATTTATTTTCTTTTTGGATTATCTAAGTTTGTCTTTTAAATAAATTATTGTATTCTTTTGGCGAACAAGGCCGGTATTCAGAGAGCACTGATGCTCTTAATTTACACTGTACTTTTAATCACACCATAAGAGTTTTTTGTCTTAATTGTTTCGAAGATTCTTGTTTAGAGGATATTTTACGTGATAGAAATTTTTTTCCGATTTCACTAGACAATAATCAATAATTAGCTTCCACCGAACGATTTGATTCCTAATAAATTAGCTTATGCTGGTTGAAAATAAAAACAAAAGCATATATCTGAACATTATGGCGTAGATATACTCAAGTTATCAAATCTCCAAGGGACACAGAACGACTTTTCCATGTTACGCATGCAACTTGAGAAAATGATCCAAGGATATTATTTGATAGCTTGGCTACAACAGACTTGAACTGCATTTGGCATGAGTTACACTGTTAATTTTGCATATGAGTAATGGAGGCAAAAGGAAAGGAAGGCTTAGTGTTGCTAGATTACAATACAAGGATTACCTTTAATTTTCCTTTTATTTCTTTTGTTGCAAACTATTTCTTTCCATGAAAATCGATATCAATTCTCTGTATATTGTCCATTGATATCATGGGAAAATATATAATACAATGACTAATTTAGATCCTAAATTGGAGCCTATATACTATAAATGCCAATTTACATTCCCATTCTCTAATCAGGTTGCAAATCAATAGTGATTATCAATATTGTTGATTATCAAAATTATAAGGATATTCCAGATTTTGTGCGAGTGACTAACCCTACATTTCTTTACACTATCTTCTTAAAAGAGTGGATGCTGTTAGAAATGTTGTTCAAAATTGATAAAAATGGACGTGGAATGAAAAATGGGATTTGAGGCCAAAATATTAAACTATGCGACTGCATAATTCAATGTATCATGTGTCGCATAGATACTTTCCGGGACTGGAGATCTCTTCTTTGAAATAACTATGTGGTCGCATAAAGCAAAATTCTAGCCCTTATTTGGCTGTTGGCCTTTGGCTTTTGGTGGCTTTTGGAGGGTTTTTGGCACTACTTCGTATGGTAATGTTTCATGGCTATATATAGGTGGATTGTGATCATTAAATACAATGTTGAAAACATATAGAAACCAATTTTCCACTTTTGAGATCAATTATTCATTCCAAAAGTATAAAAAAAATATCATACTCTTCTTCATTATCTTCTTCAAGTTTTGGAGGATTTCACTTAATGCTTGAGTGTAAATCCCTGACAAGACTTGTTTAATCCTATAAATTGTTTGCCTTAATCCCTTCAAGCATTTTTTCAATTCATGAGGGGGCAAATATAGTTTGAGGATAGCGATATCATGTTCAAACCTTCTTTTCATCCTATTATTGATATTCTTTTTGTTTTCTTCATTTTTTTTTGGTTTTTTGTTCTTTGCTTTCATCTCCAATCCTCTTTGTGCACATTATATATTCTGCAACAATCTCAAACAATATATTCTGCGATGGAGAATGAAAGCACGATGGTGACAATCAAAACGATGAATCAAAACCTTGTTCAATTGGATCGTTGCAATGGCACGAACTTCACGAGATGTCAGTATAAGTTGAAGTTCCTACTAATTGCGTTATAGATTTTTTTTACATACTTGACTGGAGCCACTACCGAAACCAACAAATGGAGAAATCGATGAGGTGAGGGCCGAAAGACAAAAGTACCAAGAAGATAAACTCATATGCCAGGGTCACATTCTGAATGCGTTATCTGACCGGTTTTTTATGAACTCTACACCAATACTTCATCAGCAAAAGAAATCTGGAACGCTTTGGAAATTAAGTACAAATTCGAAGAAGAAGGTATGAAGAAATTCCTTATATCAAGGTTTTCGATTTTAAATTTCTTGAGAATATTTCCCTTCTTCCCTAAATTCAAGAATTACAAGTGCTTGTCAACAAGTTGAATCAAAATTGAGATTCGATAACTTTTCAAGTGGAAGCAATTATTGCAAAATTTCCTAGAACTTGAAAAGGATATCGGAAGAAAATCATGCATAATCCGAAGACTATTCTTTGGAACAATTGTAGAAACATCTTTGAATTGAGGAAGAATCGAAGGCAAGAGATAAGAATAATAATTCTTATGAAGGCACTTCAAAAGTCAATGTCGTGTCGAGCCTTCTAATAAATCCAACAAGAGAAAGCCTTCAAGGAACCTTAATAAGTTCAAGATGAAGACCAAATGTGGTTGTTTCGTGTGTGGGAAACCTGGACATTATGCAAAAGAATGTCAGACCGGAAAAAAAAACAACTCCGAAAGAAAATTGAACTCCATCAAGGAAGACAACATTGTGGCCACCGTAAGCGATAGAGGAAGTGAGTACTTTTCTAGTGGTTTTAATTCATTTTGTGAACAATAAGTCATAATTCATCAATGTTCTGCACCTAGGATAAATTCCATGTTAATTTATGCTAAGTTGCCATTTAATTTATGGGGTGAAGCATTATTGAGTGCATGTAGGATATTGAATAGAATTCCTTCAAAATTTACTAAGGTTTCTCCTTATGAATTGTGGAAAGGAAGAAAATCAAACATTGGATACTTCAAAATGTGAGGGTGTCTTGCTTATTGTAAGAGCACAAAATCTAATAGGACCAAGTTAAGTCTAAAAGGCATCAAATGTGCCTTTGTTGGATATGCTAGTAATATCATATCATATAGATTGTTGAATTTGGAGTCTAATGTGATTATTGAATCCCGTGATGTAGAGTTCTTCAAGAATTCACTATCTTCGAATAATGAATTAAGAGAAATTAATAAAGAAATCACAAGCTCTAGTGGAACATAAGATGAAATATCTTCTAAAGATGTTAATGAATCTAGTGAACCTCGAAGAAGTAAAAGAAATCGAATTGAGAAATCTTTAGGATCGGATGAAATTGACTCTCAAGTTATTTCGTTCTACTTAGTAGAAGGAAATGAGAAGAGTATTGTAAGAACAATTCCTTTTGTTCTACAAGTAGAAATCAATCCTAAAACTTATAAAAAAACTATGAATTCTCGAGATAGCATTTTTTGGAAAGATGGAATTAAGGATGAAATGAATTCGATTATGTCAAACAATACATGAGAACTTGGTGATTTACCACTTGGATCCAAACATATTGTATATAAATGGGTGTTTAGGAGAAAGTAAATTTTTGATGGTTCTCTTAATACTTTAAGGCTATACTAGTAGTAAAAAGGTTATCGACAAAAGAAAAGAATAGACTATTTTGATACTTATGCATCGGTAGTTAGAATAAGAACAATTAGGATATTATTTGCTTTAGCTTCTATACATGACTTTCATGTTTATCAAATGGATGTCAAAACAAAATTCTTGAACGAGGATCTCAATGAGGAGGTTTATATGGAACAACTGAAGGGTTTGTTTTACCCGAAAATGAACGTAAGTTGTGCAAATTAGTAAAGTCAGTATAGGTTTGAAGCAAACACCCAAGAAATGGCATGAGAAATTTGACTTAGCTATTATTTCATTTGGTTTTAAGCATAATAGCGTAGATAAATGTTTGTATTCTAAATTATGTGATGATTATGTGATATTCATTTGCTTATATGTTGATGACATGTTGATTATGAGTACTCGCATGGATGTAATAAAAGAAATAAAGTGATTTCTATCTTCGACATTCAAGATGAAGGATCTTGGACAAGTGAATACCATTTAGAGTATTAAAGTTATTAAAAACTAGTGGGGGTTATCATTTAAGTCAATCGCACTATCGAGAGTGTGATAGATAAATACATACATTTGACCATAAAAGAGTATAGTACCCCTCTTGATCCAAATTTGAGACTTATAAAGAATGATGGAAGAGAATGCACAAGACCAGATATAGCTTTTGCAATTAGTAAACTTAGTAGATTTACTAGTAATCCAAGCAATGATCATTTGAAGGCTATTGAAAGAGTTCTTGGATATTTAAAGAAAACCAAGAACTTGGTCTACAATATACTAAATTTCCCGCTATATTGGAACGATTTACAGATGTTAGTTGGATATTTAGCATGAGTGAAAATAAATCCACTTTAGGTTGGGTGTTTACTTTTGAAGGTGGTACTGTTTCTTGGAAATTGAAGAAATAAACATGTATAACACACTCAACTATGGAATCTGAATTTGTAGTATTATCAAAAATTGGGAAAGAAGCTGAGTGGCTTAAGGATCTACTTTTTGAGATACCTTTGGGACCGAAAAATACATCTTCTATACTTATCATGTGTGATAGTCAAGCCACATTAGAAAACACATACAATGATGTATACAATGGAAAGTCTAGACACATAAGTCTAAGACATGACTACATAAGAAAGTTAATCAAGAGTTGAATAATTTTCCTAAATTATGTTAAATGAATAGAGAACTTAGCGGATACATTAACTAAACCTCTAAATAAAGACTTAGTGACATCTACTTCGAGTAGAATGAGGTTGAAACTCTTGAACTAAAGGTCCATCAATGATAGCAACCCTAACTGTCATTACTAAACAAGTAATCCATGGGTTCAAAGGGTAACAACAAGCCATTCGATATATGAATAGTTTCAGCACTATGTAATTCGTAATAACCCCATTCTAGTTAAATAATGCTGGTTGTTATTGAAGTGAGGGTTGAACTTTAAACTTTTAATGAAGTTCAGTACTAAAGTACAAGTATCTTTAAAAAGTAATAAAGATACTGAAAAAAACTTACCTAGATAAATTTCGAGGTGGTGCCACCTCAATAGAGAATTAGAGTTTCTCTCTTAAAAGTTTGTTGAAAATGATGAGCGCAAGATCATATTAGAGCGAAGCGAGATTGAGGAACTTGAAAATACGTGATACTTGTGTGTGTGTGTTCTTACATGTATGGAATCATTGGTTCAAAACTTCATGCTACCTTTAATTTCGACTTCACATTGTTTGAATTAATCTATGGTTAGATTCAAATCGAAAGATATCTAATCCTTATGCATAAGTATTGTATATCTTGAATATGAGATTTTATAAATTTTGAACAAGTGGGGGATTGTTAGAAATATTGTTCAAAATTGATAAAAATGGATGTTGATGTAGAATCAATAGCAGAACTAGCATTGCAGGGAGAAAGAAGTAGTAGAAGAAAGGAAGAAGAAGCTATGAAAGAAAAGGGAAAGAAGAAGAAACGTGGCAGCCGCCAATTCGTCATTTTCATTCCATCATTAACTGTTCCAACTACTATGAAAAATCCAATAAATAGTAAAACTTTAACTGGATTGAGCCAACCCACTACTACAAGCCCAACAATAATAAAAAACGTAATTAATAAAAATCAACAATAAAATAAATCGTGATATCCGCATCAGATGTGGAATGAAAAATGGGATTTGAGGCCAAAATATTGAACTATGTGATCGCATAGTTCAATGTATCATGCGGTCACATAGATACTTATCGGGACTGGACGTCCCTTCTTTGAAATAACTATGCGGTCGCATAGAGCGAAATTCTAGCCGTTATTTATCCGTTGGCTTTTGAATTTTGGTGGCTTTTAGAGGGGCTTTGACACCACTTCGTATAGAAATGTTTCGTATAGAGGGGCTTCAGTTCATGTTCTTCTTCATTGTGTTCTTCAAGTTTTGGATGATTTCACTTAATACTTTAGTGTAAATCATTGGCAAGGCTTGTTTAATCTTACAAACCGTTTGCCTTAATCTCTTCAAGCATTTTTTCAATCTGAGAAAGGTCAAATATAGTTTGAGGATAACGATATTGTGTTCAAGCCTTCTTTTCATCCTCTCATTGATCTTCTTTCTGTTTTCTCCATTTTCTCTGGTTTTTTGTTCTTTACTTTCATCTCCAATCCTCTTTGTGCAAATTATAAATTTCACAAATGATGCTTGGTTCCCGATTACCACCCACTGTATACAATGCTCTGACAATGAAGAAATCAATGTCCTCCAAAAACAACAAATAATAAATTTTTATTTTACTTAAACATGACTAGACAATATGACGCACATGATTTTTTTCCCCTTACTATTATCGCGTCTTATTGAATCCTCTATGCCAGATTTAGCATTGTATAAAGAGGTAGATGCATTGAGATTCTCTTTTGTACAAATACATAATGGCTCTATCCTCAACTTTCTCTGTATATAGAACTATTCCACTTTCTGATTACATAAAAAAATGATGAAAAGGCGTACTTCCATATACATTCACGAATTAATTCTTTAACTTCGTATTAGAGTAGAACAATATTTCTTTTTAAAAAAAAAATACTTACTGCCCGTTCGGTAGGGATTAAAAGCAGATTAAAATTGAAAAATTAGTCATTATTGTTGACTTTTATTAGACGAGTGAGACCCAATAACGACCATATTTTCAATTTTAATTGATTTTAATCTGTATCGAACGGGCTTTTAATAATTCTCTTTATTTAATAGTTTAATCATTAGTATTTTGACAGTGCATAAAATGTGTATTTTGTGAGATCATATAATATCGGTTATTCTTTAATTACACCCAATATTACTTATGAAGCTGACTTTAAGCTTTGTTTTGTTGCACGATATAGAATTAACATGTTCAATCATCTCATGGTATAATTTAATATATTTCAAATTTGGATTGTATAAATTAATATATTTTACCATAATATGTTTTGTGCTAAATTTGGATAGTATAATTTAATATATTTCAAATTAAACTATAATGGGTCTTGTGCCATATCGGATTGGAATTAGACCTAAAATATGAACAAAAAGTAATTAAGATGTTAAAGACTGTAATAAGCACAAGACCCGAATCGTACGGCAGGCGAACAATTCGTTCGCTTTGTGGCCAGATCTCATCTCTCAACACGTGTACTATTTTCCTAGGTTTGACTAGTCAGTGTTATATTAGGTGACTGTTACTCCACAGCCATCGCGCCTCCCTTACATTACCTATTTGTGTATATATAATCCACATGCCAAAAAAAAAAAAAAAAAAACTTTCCATTCTTCTCTCTATTTTCACACAAACAAGAAACTGCAGCCATTACTTCGTCTAACAAACTTCCATATTAATTTAATTCATTCTTTATTTATACTCATTTAAGGGAAGGGAAAAACAGAGAAAAGTAGGGTTTGATTTTTTCACATACAAAACAACATAATAAAATATGAGTGGCTATGGTTTTTATCAGAGAGCATCAAGGGCTTATCAGAGCCATCCTCATCTGTATAAACTGCTTGTTATCTGCACTGTCAGGTTTGAATCCCGGCTTTTCGTACGTTTAGAAATGTATTTTCATTAATTTCCACTATGCATAAAATATTCAGTTGATTTAGATAAGAGTTTCTTTGCTGTGCATTATACGTTTAGAAATGTATTTTCATTGTGTTTTATAAATTTTCATTAATTTCCACTATGCATAAAATATTCAATTGATTTAGATAAGAGTGGATGAAAATTTTGACAATTTTCGTACTTTTTTGATGTCACAATTGTTGCAATTGCATTGAGTTACATATTCTAAAATCTTAAATTGTTAATTGTATTCACATGTTCATTATTTCAAAATTTTGTTTTCTAACACCTCTCAAGTGTAAGTCATATATATTATATACATATAGCACAATTAGATTATCAATAATGCTACGTGTATAGAGAAATTTGTTAGATGACAATATTTCCTTAGAGTTTGAACAAAAATCAAAGTTAAAACAGATGCTTTCATCTCAACACCTATAAATTTTCTTGTACAATTCATCTGTATAAACAACTTTATTTTTAAACTATTGAATAATGCTACTTGTACATAACATAATTATATAATGATTTACACACAAATGATGTCTCAAAAGGAGAGTAGAAATTTTTTTATTTGATTGAAAAAATTCTTATCTAATCATATCTCACCAGTATGTAAATTATTATAGAAATCATTATATATATGTGTAACACAACCGTAGATTATTTTTCCAATACCATGACATGAGCCAATCTATCGCCATCTCAAATTTGCTACTAGTCAATTTCCAAGGATTTTTTT
>CAIGRF010282796.1:13116-27035 GCA_903798235.1 Fraxinus ornus | reverse complement strand
TTTCACAATAATTTAGCTTACCATTAATATTTGATACACTAACATTACCTTAAAAATACCAAAGCCCATAACGACTAGTATTTAAGATGAAGCTTTAAAAACATGTAAGGAACTGGAAAGGAATAATTAATTTCAATGCATTATTTCATTTAAATTAATTATAAACTAACATCATTTTTACTAATATCATACATTAACCATCAATAAATACATTTTATTTGTGCAGTGAATAATTTCTTTCTAAACTAACTCAATTTTAAACTTTATATTTTATTTTTTAGGAAAAATTTGACTTTCAAAATATCATCTATAATTCCAAAATTTCTCCATCTAATTTATCCCTCCTAAATAGCATCCTCAACTATTTTGCAATCATTTGATCCTTCTCAAAAATCATACCAACGTTAACTTCAACTGAGAATGATTAGTAGAGTAAGATGGAGTTCCATGCCTAGGGGTCCTAAATTACAAGATGAGAAGGATAATGACTGGATTGAGAATGGATATGAGGATATTGATGGGTCTCTTTCTAGAGATGATAATGATGGACTTAATTGTAGAAAAAGGGGTCACAACCACGGTACCAACGTTTGTGCAAATGAAATTGGAAGAGTTCCTTTAACTGTGGGAGACACTAAGTAATTAGTTGAACTTTTTTTTTTTTTTTGTGATTTCAGTTTGAATGCAAAATGGTATCATTGATTTTAAATGGAGTAGATGACTGTGGGAGATAGGAAGTATACTTTGGCTTATCTTGTCCATATTCTAGTTAATAGAACACGGTATATTTTGGATAAACGTTTTTTATTTTGTTCCATGTTATGATTTTTTTGTTCTTTTTAGAGTCCAGAAATTTTGTGTATTCTTCATGCATTTAAGTCTACATTTGCAATTTTGAAGTACCATTGTGTTGTGGTTTAGATGGCCGGCTATTTCATGGGTTATTCTTAATTTCTCCAATGATTTTTAGAGAAAGAGTTTAAATTGAACAGAGTATTTGGGGTCGACTGGTAGATCAAACTAAGAGCCTTATAGCAAAGTGTCATTATCAATATTATTTGTGATGTCTAACTTGTGGTTTTGGATGCGCTGTCGATGACCTCTTGCCAATTAGTTGTCTCGAAGGAAGTGATTGCAAGTTTAACCCAAGACCACACCCATACTATGTTAACGAAAGGAAGAGACTTGTTATGCTTTATTACAGTTTTGTATGAGACTTTGGTCCATACAGTGACCTATATACACAGAAGAAAGTTATTTGTTTAGCAAAAGCCATGTTATATCCAGATTGTAATCAATCCCATGTTTCATGGGATTAGAATCAATCCTACATATCATGGGTTGGAATTCATTCCCTGCAATTGATTCCGCTTTTCATGGAATTGGGATTAATTTGTAAAATGCATTTTCATGGTTTATTTTTTTTTATATTCATGGTCATCCTGATTTTGTATGCTTGTAGTTTCATTACTATCTCTGCATCACGTGCTGTAAGTGCCAATTTGAAAGCTTACTTGGGAGGACCTTATCCTAGGTTTAGTTTGGTGCTAGTTGACACAAAAAAGTTCTTGTGGGAAAAATTCCAGGTATTATAAGTTTTTTCTAAATATACTTATTGTCCTTATAAATTTTCGTTGTTTTTTTTTTTCGTACTAATGGTTGGTACTTACATTAGCAACAATACTCATGGCCAAAAATTAAAGATAATAAGGTAAAGAAGGCATGGAATATTTCCTCAACTGATCGACTACGGATATATTTGTTTGGCTCGAAAGAAGGCACAGGAAAATAGTAGGTCTCGAAATATAATTGATTGGAAGGGATATGGACCACCGTGGTTAAGTGTAGAGCACTGGAATGATATAATTGAGAAAAAGTGGAACAATGAAAGATGGAAGAAGAAGTCTAAACTTGGCCGTGATAACCGGCTGACTATGAAATCAGGAATCATCACTAAGCACACTGTTGGTTCAATAACAATTGTTGCCCACAAGCTGAGGCTGGTAATGTTTAACTTTCATGATGAAAGTTCATAGATGATTGACATGTTATACATAAGCATCTTATTCTATATATTATGTTCATTTTTTTACCAAAATTTCATGCGTTAGAAGAGCTTTTTCTATCCATTTTATGTTAGATGGAGGAAAAATCAGCATGCTGTCTGAATTTCATTTGGGAAAAACCAACATGTGATGTCTTTGTTTTCAACTTGCTCTAGCTGAAATCAATATGGGAAAATCATCATGTTTTGACTTCAATGTGAGAAATTTATATACATTATGCATGACACGCTATTTGATTTATTCCTAATCAATAATCTTTTAAACTAAACTCTTCATTTATTGATTGTTTTCAGCATGAGAAATTAGGCAAGCCACCTACTGCTTCACAGTTATTCGAACGTGTACATCGTCGAAACAAAGGAGAAGGAGACTTCGTAGACAACAAGTCACGAATTGTGTGGGTAAGTAGAAATAAATTCATTTGTTCTATCATGTTTCTATATATTCTTGGTTTTCTTATAATAAAGAACTTTATTTGTGTCTTCCAGTTAAGTGAAGTTGTATATTGTGGTAGCACTAAATAACTTTTAATTCATTGTGACTTTGGGTCAGTCCAAATTTGGTTGATTTGTTGATAGTATTGTTTAATCCATTTTGATACCTTGTCATTGATAGTTGATGTAAATCAACATTTATCTAGAACTGATTGGTGATACCCAAAACATGTTTTTATGGTTTTGGCTTGAATGACCCTTCAATTTTTATGGTTTTGGCTTGTTTGCATTCTGCCCATTGGCAATGTTTAGATTCACTTGTTTTCCTTTTATAAAGTTGTGTTGCTTCTCTTCTTGTTTTATAGGAAAAATATGACACTGCAATTCATGAAAAATATGGTTCAAATGTGTCACAACCTGAAATTGACATTGAAGCATGGTGTGAAGCAACTCAAGATCCTTGTAAAGGTGGTCGCTTGTATGGCCTTGGTATGGAACGAAAATCTTTGCACAAAGATGTCACTTCCTCCGATTCACCTAATGTTTCATATGATGGACACGCTGATTTCATCACTTTAAAAGAGGAATTTCGTTCTGCTTGTGAGAAGATAGATCAACTTACAAGGGAAAATAATGAATTACTTCAAAAAATGGAAGATGGTAGGCAAGAAGAAGAGAAGAAGCGCATTGAATTCGAACAAACCATACTTCAGATGTTGGGAAAAAGGAATGCTTCACGAGATTAGTCATTTGAGCACAATGTGATCTTCAATGGTTGGGTGTAAATGTTTATTTTGTTTATAAAAATTTACCATTGAATGTGTAGAACTTTCTTTTGCTAATTGATCAAGTGCATAACTTTAGTATTGACTTTTGAAATGTAAGCAAAACTGATCGTATTTTGTGCAACTTTTAATCTTGTATGGAATGAAAATATTTGTATTTCGTGTTTGTTTATTTTATATTTTTAACTTTTTGTAAATAGTTTTATTCACAATAGAAATTTATTAATAAAATAATTAATGAATTTTTTTTTTTAAAAATGTCATCCAAATTTTCGACGAAAATAAAAAATGAAAGATTTGTAGCTATTTAGGAACAAATAGTTCCATAGGAAATATGTTGGTAGTTAGCGACGGAAACAAAAACAAAATATTTGTCGTTGTTTAGGAACAATTATTTCAATTGGAAAATATGTTGGCAATTAGCGACGGAACAAAAACGGAAGATTCGTTGCTGTTTAGGAAAAATTAGTGCCGCAGGAAAATATGTTGGTACTTAGGGACGGAAACAATAATGGGGGATGCGTAGCTAAAAAAAGTAATTAATCCGTCGTTAATCACAAACAAATCAGCGACTAAATTTTCGTCACCAATTAGCTACAAATATTTCGTTGGTAAACGGCGACACCTTATTTTAGTCGCTATTACCGACTGCTAATATAAATCTGTCGCTCATTTTACCAATGGGGTGTTTACCAGCAGATTTACTGACGAATGAATTCTGTCTCTAAAGGTTATTGCCAATGAATTTCGGTGTTTCAGCGACACATAATTTCGTCTCTGAAACTGCATTTTTTTGTAGTGATTATTATTACAAATTTTACATCAATACTCCTAAAGATTACATGCAGATCCTCTAAAAGACATCAAGAACTTCAACCAAAGGGAACTTCATTTTGGACGTCCTTTAGTGTGAAGAGCTGCGGGACAGAGAGCTTAGGCTCTTTCTTTGGAGATTTATGTAGTGCTTTTTAGAGAGAGCTTCAACTACTTATATAGTGCTTCGGACGAGAAGGGCACCAGCTTCTTCTTTGAGGACTTCGACCAAGGGGAGCTTCAAAATATCAGCTTTTCCTTTGATTTCTTTATTTTGATCAATTGAGTTTTCATTGACTTGGCCAGATTTGACTTATATTTCCACGTGGACTAAGACACGGTCTTTTGACTGGAGCCTTGACGACGAGTCGTAACAGAAGGTTTTAGAGTTAGTAGTTTTGGATATGTTTAATGGAATATATAGTACTTTTTGTAATTTAATTGTATTTTAGTAGTTCTTGAAATGTTTTAGATTTCATATCCAGTAATGAATTTTTCCCATATATAATTTTTTTCAACTTTTTTATTATGTCCAACTCAAAATCCATTCATTTCTCTTTTGTTTATAAATAAATGTTGCTTTTTAGAATTCATCCCATTACTTCATTTGCTTCTATCTTTGAATTTAATAGGTGATTAATATATTATATTGATATAATTAGTTCAAAACATACTAATTAAATAAATTTAATTGATCTCTTACACGAGAACATACACATTAATCAATCTTCCGAACTGCTATTTTACTCACTTTACACCAAGTACATTTATCTTCCAAAGTGGATATCTCATCAGAACTTCCTCCTCCAAATCCTTCATGCAGGATATAATGTCGTTTTAAGTTCCATTCTTCAAAAAGAGAACGAAATCAATTACCTTTTTTTAATAGAATTGATTGAAAGATTCCTCATATAACTGTGTCCAAATCGTTAACTTACGTACCCTCAAGTTAAGATTGTGATACCCATCAATTAGGGCATGTTTACTCACTCTCAGAGTACCACAGTTAGCTATCTTTATAAGAAAACATCGTACATATATTAGAAAGTTATCACAGTTGGCGGACCATCAGCGGAAAACATCAAAGTCTTGCAGCACACAACTAAACTATGCACACTACTTACTGCACTTCATTTCACAGAATTCGTGGCTACTCATTAAAGGGGAATTCTATTCTAGAGTTCATTTGAATAAAACAAAGAATAAAAACTATGGATAATTTACAAAATCAATTTATTGTTGAATAATTAGATAAGTAGTTGGATTGTTACTGGTGGATTATTTTTGGATTGTAGGGATATTTAAGTGCTATGTTCATTTAAAAGAATCTTTATGTAGCTTACACTGAAGATTTCAGTAATATTTTGGAAAGATGGCAATGAATTACTTGTCCTCATTCTCAAAGAAGACCAGTCAATTCTCCTCCGGCGGAGATAGAACAAGTAAAACAGGAGAAGAAGAATGAATGTAAAGAAAATTGGCACTGAAAATATGAAAGCTTGGTAGAGTTTCAACTCAGCTGCTGCAACAACTGTTACCACCATTACTGCTAGTACCATTTTGATTTGTTGCTGTTGTTTCTTGCCCCGAAATGCTATTTTTAACACCAATCATGCTACACTGTCAAATATGTCGACATAATCCATGACATAACGTCACATACACATCTCTCAACCTTTATGTCGTTTTTCTTCTGACAAAGTAGATTAATTCTTTTAACAGTACCATACATCACCAACACAAAAATGCTTCCTTTTATTGAAATCACACTTGTTAATAAAAACAAAGAAAATCAATCACATTTATTCAGAGGAAAATGAAATTAGAAAACTTGTGAGTTAACACCGGAGATAAATTGAAGAAAGGGTTTTACAGCCCACCCTATGTAAGTGTTATGTATTCCTCTATGTACAAAATTTATGTACATCTAGAATTATCCTCGAAGAAAACCCAGATGAGAAAACAAATCGAAATTGGTTTTAAGGTTGATTAGATGGGTTCCTGGGATGCCCACTTCCCAAAAAAGCCCTAAAATTATGCCGGTAGAAAAGAAACGAATTTGCTACTTGTACACACTTGGTACACAACACTCTCACATGTGTGTGGGTCCCACATTGTTTTCTCATAAAAGAAATGAATGAAAACTGTGATTCAAGAAGCCTTTTCAGAATTAAAAAATAAAAAATCTGGGATTTAAATTTGGCGAGATAATAATAATACAAGTGACATTTTTCATCCAATCAACATTTGTGCACAAGTGACATTTTCCATAATATAATAACTAACAAGTCGTGAATGGTGCTTAAAATGGCTGTATGTTCGTTCAACACACCATTCCCCTGTTCTATCTTTTATTACAAAATTTATGTCCGTGGAACCAAATTGGGTTAGCTGGAGCTTCTTCCCCCGTAATTATTAAACAATCTTTTATTGAATGAGAAAAACTTTGATTCGCAGCGTTTATTAGAATTAAATGTTTCGTTAGCCACTAAACTTTGAGTTATGTCACGACTTACTCATCGAACTTTCAAACTTGTTCGGTTGGTCACTGAACTTCAATCCGTTACTCACCGGCTCCAATTTGTTAATTTTCGTATCTACGTGGCAAACGAAAAGTCTAGCTGACCGGTTAAATCCTTACAAGTGTTAAATGTTGTGCCAAATCATCGACCACATCAGCATAATAAACCGCCTTTGTTATTGTAAGTACACGTCTTTGACTCTAGAGTGAACATAACACAAAATGCAAACACGCCTTTCACTTTGATTAAACACAACCCAAATTGTTCGGCAAGGGAAAGAATAAAATCAATTTCTTTTCCTGGAATTTCCCTTCTCGAAATCGAAATCCTAAATTTCCCAAAATGAATTGATTCGACAATCGATAACCTGAGTCCAAAATCAAAGTCCTTCCCGATGTTGTTGTATATGCAAAGAGCCGAACTCAAGCATGAAGAAGAAACACTCATTCTATATCTGTAATTCGAGCAAATGGACGGACAACACGAAGGTAAATCTCAAACTTTTTTCGGTTCTTTTTTGGGTACAAAGAATTCATAGACTATAAAGATTAATAGATGAATTTAGTCTTCTGTTTCTATAAATTTTTGTATTTGCTTCAATAAATGTTTTTCTTGTTTGTCATTTCCCACTAAGATGTCCGTGTAATGGCCACACTTTGTTGTTCTCTATATATTTTTTGTTTTTCTGTTATAAACATATGTTATCGTCCTCAATCATATGTTTTTTTCATTTAGTTCCTGTTCACTTTGACTTTATTTTCTGCCATTGTTATTTCTAAGGTGAAAGAGGAGTTGATGTTTCATTAGCTAAGGTGACAGGTATTGGAGAACATGGTTCGAATCTAGGGTTCTTGAGTTAAGTTAATACATGGGAGCAGCTCTGGTTTGGGAGGAGAGATAACCGGCTTGGTGAATTGGGGGTTAACTCAAGAGTGAAATGAGTGTTTATTATGCTGATGTGGTCGATGCTTTGGCAAAACATTTAACACTTGAAAAGATTTAATCGACCAGCTAGACTTTTCGTTTGCCACGTAGACATGTCAATTAACAGAGTTGAGCCGATGAGTAATGGGCACTAATGGATTGAAGTTCAGTGGCAAGTGGGACAAGTTTAAAACTTCGGTGAGTAAATCGTGACATAACTGAAAGTTCAGTGACTAATGAAACATTTAACTCCGTTTATTATAAACAAGCTAATACGTTAGTATAACCCAAATTATTATGCCCCAGTTTGTCTCCTATTCTTCCAAAAATCTTTTTACTACATGTTAGGTTTAAATCACACGTTCACACGATAAAATTCACACAATAAAATATTTTATACGTAAACTCAAAAATCTTCTCTACTTTTAACTACTCATTCTCCAAAAACTCATTATTAAAAACAATATTTTTGCAAAAAAAAAAAAACAAAAAACAAGAAAAAAAATTGGCCACAAAACAGGGGCTGTATAGGAAAAGCACTTCTGGAATTAGCATATACTGTTAAGGATAAACCTTATCTTCAAGACAGCTTAATTTTAATTAAACTTTATGGTGTGCTTCGTGGTTTAATTTTTAATACGACTAGGAATAATGTTTTCTTACAAAGTAGAAGGATGGTTGATTGTAAAGGAAATGGACTTTTAATGCCACAAGTCAGATGATTTTCAGCCCGAATTTGACTATCATTATTTAAAAATTCTTTTTTCTACCTATTCATTTTTAGCCACAAATTCACAATATAGGGTGTGTTCGGTAGAGATTAAAATTGAAAAATTAGTCGTTATTGTTGACTTTTATTAGATGAGTGGGACCCAATAACGACTATATTTTCAATTGTAAGTGGAGTTTACGTCGTACCGAACAGGCCCATAATATATTCTACATATAAACCCAACATTTTTCTATAATTTTTATTCACATTCTCCTAAAAATCATTATTCAAAACATTATAACCATCATAGCCATCAAACGGGGGCTCAATCTTGTCAAAATTTTCTATCTAATTGTATTGACTCATTTCATAACAGAGGTTCCCAGCATATTGAACTTGTGCAGATAAGTTTTCGGTATTTATTTCCGCACTCTTATATCATCAACTTTCGATGTAGCACCTTGTTCCTCGATCAACAACTTTGTAACAAGTGGTGACTAATACATTCGAAAGTCAGAAAAAAAGTTAGATAATTTTCACCTTACTTGACAATGATTAGACCATTCATTTTCTTATACTATTTCAAGATTATCAATATTTTTCTGTAGATAATAAATTAATAAATATCTTATATCCCTAAAAATTATGATTAGACCAGTAAGGATCGGCAATTTTCCGAGAAGTCGGCCTTGTAGTTTAGGAGCAGTTTCGTCCTGCCTACTAAGACCAGTAAGGATCGGCAATCTGTCAAAGAATCAGGCCAAATCCGGGATGGAAGAGATGCAGAATTGGAAATAAGTATTCATATTTACACACTTATACTACAAGTCCACGTAAGTTTTATGTACAAGCAGTGATACCAACAAGTAATTTGGGGTTGCATTTTATGGTAAATGATAAATTGATAATAGTTATTGCACATAACAGCATTATGCTCATACGTCCCTGACTTTTAGCCTGACTTCTGTGGGAGATTTGACTGGCTTCTTTGGGCTTGAAGGAACGGTGCTGAATTTACGAACCAAGATCTTGAAACACGGCAATAATAGGATATAGAGTGTTGCCATGATAAATGGTGCAGCAACAACCCATCCCAACAACTGCATATATTTTAAGAAATTACCCGATCAATGACCATAGTAAATCAATGGTGATCGCCAGAGAAAATTAAGGGAATTGAGAATCAAAGAGTATGCATATACATGAGGTTCAAAATTTCTAATAAGACTCGCAGAAAAAAGAACCACGTCTATTTTATAAAGAGGTATTTGCATTGTAATACTTGAAACATGATTATTGATTAAATTGTTATCTTTTCCCTCTAATAATTCTCTTTCTTCTCTTTGATTCTTCTCCCCAATCAATCTCCCTCCTCTACTCTTTCTCCCTCTCTTCCCCTTTCTTCTACATGTCTCGTTCTTTGTTCGTTGCGTTCTATGTCATTTTCACTATACCTATTAATCCTCACTTGCCTATAAGATGCTAACTTAAGCTCTAGTCATGGACAAACTTCTCTATTTGCACTTGTAAATAGAAGTGGTAAAAAACCCAACCGTCATGATTCACAAATAAGTTTGCATGTATAACACAAAGAAATGAATATATATTCCCTAGCAGACGTATGCCCAACTAAATGAAGAAGAAAGATGCTGGGAGGAGGGGCGAGAGAGATATGGATAAGGTTAGAGAGATCAAATTTGGTTACTTACTGAATGGAAAATGCTCTGCAAGACTTCTCGTGAAGCTTTGCCAGTCAACACCTTCTTGAAAGCATCAGATGTTAAAGGAAAATGAGGCCAACCAGTAATGAGTTCACCTAAGCGTAAAAATGGAACCACCAGACTACAATATAAAACACGAAAAGAAACAAATTAGGATGTCAAGAAACAATGGATTAGCCGAGGATGTTAGCATGAAAATCATTGCAGAAAAAGAATCGACCCCAAAAGGAAGTCATTACTTCTACTATTTCTAACAGAAGTTCACAAAAAATAATAATAATAATAATAATAAATAAATAAAAAATTGTCCCCCATATATGTCCCGTTTATTATCAGCGTGTCCTGTTTATTATCAGTTATACCCAAACTGATTGTTAATAAAAAGGGTTTGTATTAGGAATCAAACACTTCCGAAAGAAAAGAAACTACATTTTGTACAAACACAAGGAAAATTTGGGACCTCTGGTGTTCTCGAACATAGGCCTCCAAAACATATCATGCCCATAACATGTTAGAACAATCAACCAGTTACATCAATAACTAGCCTATTAACTTGATAGCTCAGGCAAAAAGAACAATAATCATCCAGTCCAGGATTTCACATTCTGGAAACTCTATGGAGAAATCCTAGCAACATGTGGTGCACAAGAGGATGATAGGTATATGATGGGCTATTAGTCTTGCATAGTTCATGAATTAAAAACATGATAAACAATTATACTAAGTGTTTTATGGAACTATATGTCAATCTCAATTCAAGATAGCAAACTCTATTGTACGGACACTTCAACTAAGGTAAGATGTCCATGTCCAATAAGTGTCAAGCATTAAGTTGTCTCAATTCAAGATAGTAACTAGCAAGAGTTGAAAACCTGTGACTTGTGCTTGGTGAAAAGTTACCTCAATTCAACAGGAGTAGCAATAAAATTAGTCAGCATTACAGTTGGAGCATGGCAAAGAGATCCCAGCACTGCAATCGCCATCCCGCAGAGAAACACAGTAACCCCTAGTAAAAATGATGAAATGAACATAAGGTGGTCATCCAAATTATCTATGGAAACCCCATATAGTCTGCAAGACAAACTGTTTTTTAACACTCCCTAAAGTATCCAAGTTAAATCAGCAAATAACCAACACATTATAAATAGTGAACAATGCAAGGCTCTTCCCCGAAATAAGAAACAGATAGTCCGATTACCTAAATCAGAAACTAAATCGAAAATCAATATTAGAAAAAAGTATTAGTACATCACTCTGAACATGAACCTAATTAATGAGATCATGATACTTCCAGAAATATTAAGATCCGACTCAAAGGCTGCATCAACAAAAATAGATGGATCAGTTTTTAATGAAATAAGCAATGTCAATGAGAAATACAGGCAATTATAAATATCTTTTTGGGAGAGTAAAAATTGAATATATCTGAGCAGCTTTAGAGCCCAATGTTGTAATTTGAATATGTGAGCTTTGAGTGATGAAATATTTCGGGTGCATGGACGAAAATACAAAAACCAAATTTCTGGATCTGCAATTTTGCATTCTAATTACCAGAAACAAAAAAACAATTAGCAGCAGTAGAGAAATACGAGGAAATCTACTTTTGTATTCTATAAATATCATGGCATTAATGCAGCTCTATCCCTACAAACTAAGATATATCTCGTGCCTCTCTTTTGGATTAACTTCGCTAATCAATTCATTGTTCTCATATAAATAGCACTGCATCGGATTGCACTTGATATTACACAGCTAAAACAATCATTTCTTACATCTCCATTCCTTTCTACGTGCTATAAAATGCAGCTACTTATACTACGGATACAGCTATTCCAGCTGATCTTACAAAGTAAACACTATTTACAGAAAAGTAATTTTGTCATAGAGTCAATAAGCTATTGAGCAACTGAGTTATAGTGGAAATGAACTCAATAAGCTTCCATATTCCATTTCTGCTTGAAAAACGGAGAAATTAATGGGCAATGTATTAAAAGAAACATAAATTAAAAGCTCGATCCAATCTAAATGGAATTATTTTTAAATAACAATTCAATTAAGCGTTAACATACCACAGACGGGGAAGACACCCAAGGTAATCCCTAAAGCCCCTGAAAATGCCAATTGCTTCGGCTCCGCCCCCCTATCAGTTTTTTAATATAAAAACAACTAATTTATGAAATAATTCAGTAGAATATAATCAACCAAACCTATTTCCACTAAATAAAAAACATAATCAGTAATCTTCATAATTAAATTCAACCTAAACGAAAATTACCTCCGAATTATTTGGATAAGCGGGTCGACGATCCTTTTCCTGATCCATGGTCCTAACCCGAATCCCAACCTTTTCAGCACACCCACCATCTCTCCAAGTATTGTTCTTGATCTTTCGATTTGATTTTGATTTCTTTTCTCCAGTTTAAATTATCCCGGGGAGCTTGCTATTTTAATTCGGTGGACAGATAAATCGCGCAGATTGATGCACTACTGAAAATGCTGAAATTGGAATTAAATTCTGGATAATTTGAATTATTTTCTGTCTGCATTTTCTGACAGAGTGACTTGTTACCAAAATTCAGATTCAGAAATTAAATTTGCCGGAGCGAGGATTTATATTAGCGTTCTAGACGAGAGAACGATGTCGTTTCGTGTAATTGCATATTTCCTATTTTCCTTTTCTCCTTATATAAAATTTGTACAAAATTGACGAGTATGTCGTGTTGCTCCACACCTGTAGACATATCCTATTTTAATTAAGTTAATAATTTTTAATGTTATCTGTATACGAGCGCGATCCAGTTGATCAACGATCACCTCCGTCATCGATGGAATCGCCTCCGCCCCTAATGGGACCGTCTCCGCCATCGATGAGATCTCCTTCTTCTCCATCAGGCACCTCCCCCATGGATCTCCTGCACACAGTGATCTGTATGACCTTCTAGCTGTATTTATGACGAAGAAGGAGGTGGGTGTGCTACGAGGGGAGGTAGGGGTGCTACGAGTGGAGGGTAGGGAGGAGGTGGGTACGCTACGAGGGGAGGTAGGGGCGTTGCGACGAGAGATGAGCGACGGGATATCGAGTTTAAGTCAAGATGTTGCAGTGCTCCGCAGCCATGTATCAGACCTTGAGGTAGAGGTCATAGCGCTCTGAAACAATATAATAGGACTACGTGGGGTGATAGACGGGGACGATGGAGAGAGTGATAGACGGGGCGACTCTCCATTGTGCCCAAATACTGCATTTCAGTGAAATACGCTACGCTAACGTATCTATACTTCTTTTAACATTTTTTATGTTTCAGATATAGCCGCACGGTAGAGGGGAGGACGATCTCGGAGGCCTATAAGTTGTTTCACGACATCATCACTTCGAGGACTTGACTCGCCGACGATATAGTCATATTGTTATTCACTATGTATACATAATTTTTTTTTATGAAATGAAATAACTCCCTTCATTTTTTTATTGGTGTTTCCTGACGTAACATATCGTGTAGCGATCGAGAATTTTAAATTATATAAAGTTATTTTTCTCGAAAAAACGTGTTGCTAAATTTTAAATTCAAATGTTAAAATGAAAACGTGTTTGTCTAGCCGTTATAAAACAAATTTAAATTTATTTCGAATCGAATCAATTTCCGAACGTTTTAAACAAATTTAAAACTATTTCAAATCGAACCAAATCTCGAATAATTCTAAAGTATCAATTTCTTATTAATTTTGTTTTAAATCCAAATTTTAATAAACTTAAGTACTATATGTTATTTATTAAAAGTCAAATTATATTAGTTCAAATCGTGACTATTTTAGCCCAATTCCCTTAGGCCCAATTAGAAAATCCCTGCGGCCCAAATTCTTGGCCCACTTAACACCTACATTTTTGTGCCCTAAAAATTACTATTCATAGAACACTCCACTTCCCTCCTCTCCTCACATTTCACA
>CAIGRF010282796.1:0-12039 GCA_903798235.1 Fraxinus ornus | reverse complement strand
TTTTGGTTAGACGAAATGTACGGACGATTAAGAGCTTGAGGTTACTTTCCGCTCCATATAGCCCGTAACTCGAGATAGATTGAGGTAGACTCGTCCACATTAATTAGTTTAAATTATAATGGCATGTATTATGTGACTTTACGTGATTTATATACTTTAATTGCATAAAATGAGAATATCTTGTGAGATAAATGATGTTGTATGTTTGTCATAAATTATATGTTTTAATGCATGAGAAGAGACGAGAATATCTCTTATGAGATAAGATGATGTTATTCATAACTTATGTGATTAAATACATGAGACGAGATTATCCACACCTCATGATTTTAAAGAGCCTATGATTTATTTTAAGAAAATGAGCATATGATGATGTTGATGATATCACGGTATATATTGCATAATTATGTGTTCAATTATTCTGTAAATTAATTATCGACAATGAGTCTACTGAGTATTTCATCAAAATACTCATTCCGTTATTTTAACAACATTTGCAGAATTCAAAGACGGTCTAGTATGATGGGGCACTGGTGGCACGAATTAATGGATGAAGTTATTTAAGTTTTAAAATTTACGCATGATGAACTTATTTTGTTATTCCCGTTATTTCGAACTTGAGTTTATGAAGTCTAAACAATTTTCTTAAGTTAAGCAAATGAATTTTGTTGCCAATGAGGTTTACCGTTATAAATGTGATGTTTAAAAAGTTAGTTATTTCTACAAATCTTTTATTGAATTCAAGACATATGAGGATGACGAGGCAATTGGGTTCACGGAATTCAGGGCGTTATAGAACTAGNTGGCAATCCGGGTTCACGAAACTCGGGGCGTTACATATCGACCTGGCCATTGACTTATTCTGTGATCGAGCTCGAAGATATCCAAGATCATTCGACATTCCTGACCAACTCATATTGAGCACTGAGTTCATACGTGTCGTTATCATTGAGCATCAGTCGCTTCAACTTACGGGTAATGAGTAAGTGCTGCCCGAATATATGACCGAGTGGGTCGTAGGGATGTCACCGAGTTTCGGAGGAAAGCCATTGGAGGGTTGCACGCATATATACATTACAGTGATCGTGAATCATCACTACATTGCCGTGGAAATTGTTTTCGCTGACTCCACTATATATGTGTACGACTCCGACCATTCCTGTCTGACACAAGGCCAGTTCGAGCATAACTTGGAGCCATTTTCGTTGATCGTTTCCTTGATGGCTGCCGGGTGTGATTGTGAAGGACAGACTAGTCATCATGCGGGACACGACAACATCGAGACAGTCGAGATCATAAATATTTTAAATTTTTTTTAACTTGAAAACTTAGTTTTTAACTATACGGTACCGAACTAACACGCTATTATTCAGTTGCATGGGCGATTGTGGCATGTTTGCAATAAAATACATTGAATTTTTGAGTATATGACATAAGGTTGATAGAATCAACCAATCATGGATACAAACTTGGAGGAATAAATTAACGTGCGATTTGTACGAATTCGAGTGCGATTTGTAAATATTGTACATTTATTTATGAAATAATTGTAAATATTATAAAACTTATGTAAACATTGTATATTTAATTGTTTATTCATTTATCAGATAATTGTAAATATTGTAAAACTTATGTAAACATTATATATTTAATTGTTTATTCATTTATCAGATATTTATAAATATTGTAAATTCATGTAAATATTGTATATTTAATTGTTTATTCATTTATCAAATATTTGTGCTCTAGGTTCCTCAACTATGATTTTTTACAATTGGTCCTTCATTTCACAGCGATACCATTACACATCAGTCTAATTGTCATTTAGAGGAATTTGACTTGTACAAAATTGACGAGTATGCCATGTTGCTCCACACCTGCCGCACCATACGGTCGAGAAAACTCTCAGGTAAATGGTATTCTAGACGTACTGGACGTCCAGGACCACGCGGTTGCGGTGGCAACAAATTACTAAGTGGGGGAATATGGTCGGGAACTTCCCACTCGACTTCATTAGGTAGAGGAAATATAGTCTCAGCATACGTTGCTCTCCAATAATCAGTCGTGTAATAAAGAGAGCATAATGTTCTTGCTGCAAAGCCTTTATACATAGCAACCACGACTGCATGCTCACAGAGAAAACTCTCCAACTGAAATTGATGACAAATGCATGTGTTATCAGCCAAGTCTACCATGTATGTCATATTACGTGCACATTTTACGGAGAAGCGCAACCCATCCAGTGGTTCGACATTCAACTTTTTCGCAAGCTCTGCAGCCTTAAAGAGTTTATCCTCTTGAATCGGGGCTAGCACGTTCGTGCAACTTTGTGATTTCTCATGTCGATCATGAAATCACTGCTTCAACTTGTTGCAAATGTTCTCAATCATTGCGAAGATTGGTAACTCTCGATCTTTCTTGAATAATGCATTGAGAGACTCCGCATTATTTGACGTCATCATGTTGTATCGGCGTCCTAGAAAATATGATCATGCCAAGTATTCAATCCCCATTTTTGTCAAATACTCACCAGCCGGTAATGATTTACTTCATATTTCCATCATGAGCTTCTTACACTCTTCAACACTATAAGATTCGACCGCTCTTCTGAACAATAAACGATGCCTTTGGCTTGATACTTAATTCTCAGGTTGCCTTGTATATGCTATATGCAATATTCGTGATGTGTCTCGGGAAAAACTTCAGCGATACCATTTATTATAGACGGTCCCTGATCAGTTACAAAGGTAAGTCCTCGACTTCCCTAATTATTTCTTTCAACTTTGTGAAGAATCAACGCATCGACAGATCATTCTCGCTATCGACTATTCCGAATTCAAGAGGGTAAATTTAGATGTTGACATCTGACATGTAGCAATAATTAACTTGCCTTCGTATCTAGTTTTCAGAGTTGTACTATCGACTAAAATTAGGGGTCACATTGTATTTCGAAATCTTGTCCAAGATCTAAGAAGAAAAACTTAAAGTAATTCTCGCCCCCTGTCTCCATAAAAAAGGCCGAACCAGGATTAGTTATTCCCATATTATGGCAATACCTGGCCAATTTAGAATAACTCTCCTCGGTCGAGCCCATTAAATCCTTCAACGCACATTCTTTGGCCTTCTAGGCCTTCGGTAGCTCATGACCACTTCATACTCTCGACGGACGTCGTTAATGATGTCTGAAAGTCTGTAAATCGTCCGTGAGTCCTGATACTTATGCATTATCTATCGAACAATAAACCATGTTCGAGCTTGTTTGTGATCATTCGACGAATTCCCACTTCGCAAGTATGTTCTCGATTATACTTGTGCACTACAAAGAACTCATTCGTGTTCATTTTCATCGCTCGCAAATGCCAATGGCAACTATCGTCGACTTAGATAATCGTCAACAATGACTTGTTTGATTTCTTAACTTTGAACTCAAAATTGTATTTCAGTGTAATTTGATACGCAACTTCCTCCAAATCTTTCTTTGTTTTAAATAGTTGCCCGAAATACAGATTCTCATCATCAGGAACCACACGCGAAAAATTAGATGATGGTCCACTTGTTCCAGTCTCTGTGCTCCCACCCCACTCATGTCTCTGAAGAGATAAAACAATCAAATTCTCATCTGTAAATTCATTGTGGTTCTCGATGTCGTGAACTACCAACAAAATTTTGTGTATAACAGTGATATCATGATGAGGAAAAATTAGCTCAAGAATAACCACATCATTCTCACGAGTTATCTCCACTGTATCTCAAAAAATCATGGCATTGTGATCCCCTCTAACCGAATCTTTGTGTCCACCTTCGACGACATCCTTCCTTACTAAACTCTTGTTTGACGCAAATTTTCGGCTATTTGTAGAAAATTTTGGAACGTTGCAACAGTAACCGGTCTAACAAAAACTATGCACTTTTTTTCAATTCATGGTTACACAATTTCCATTCTACCCCTCATTCAATTTTACTTGCTCACTTTTAAAGGTAGAAGGGCATTATAGTAATTCAACATATTATTTCATTACCCAGGGAACAAAAGTGCCAGCTTTGGGGCCCACGTGATTTGAAAGGAAAATGCATTATTGGGAGAAAATAATGTGCATCAAACGGGCTATAAAGTCGCCCAAAGATGAGTCATGTACATTTTGTTCAATTCAAATACTTAATTCACTTCTTTATCACAAATGACCTTTATAGATGGAATCGAAATAGATGAATCATCATTGAATCGAAATCTGTTTGATTTCTTAACTTTGAACTTAAAGTTGTATTTCAGTATAATTCGATGAGCAGCTTCCTACAAACCTTTCTTTATTTCGAACAGCTACTCGACATACAAATCCTCATCATGGGGAACTACACGCGAAGAATTAGATGATGGTCTACTCGTTCCAAACACTACGCTCCCACCCCACTCATATCTCTGACGAGATAAAGCAATCAAATTTGTATTTGTAAATTCATTGTCATTCTCGTTGTCATGAACTGCCGATGGAATTCTATGTGTAACAGTGAAATCACGATGAGGAACAATTGGCTCGAGAATAACCACATCATCTTCACGATCTATCTCCACCGTGTCTCTAAAATCATTGGCATTGTAATCCCCTCCATCTGAATCTTCGTGTCCACTTTCGACGACATCTTTCCTCACTAAAATTACCCAAAGATGAGTCCTATACATTTTGTTTAATTCAAATAGATAATTCACTTCTTCATCACAAGTAACCTTTATATGTGGAATCAAAATAGATGAATCACCTTTAAATCGAAATATCAGTTTCATATCGTACTAAGAGGGATCGACAGTCAGCTTGTTTTATAAATCATGGTACATTTCCGCATATGTTGTACTATCCGCTATGAAAATTAGAATACCACCACATTTATCACTTGTCCATCTCCATACCCATTGATCTATCTCATCCAATTCGAAGTCGCCAAAGAAACAAACTGCCATTACAATCATATCTGCAAGACGAAACATAACTTTTAAGAAAATACATAGTCATTCGGCTCGACTGAGGCAACATGAATTAAAAAAAAAAAAAAAAAGGCTGAACAACCTGAAAACAGCCGGTTGTTTATCGATTAAAAAAATTAATCGATAAATTTTTCAGACTGTTAAACGTAAAAAAATTTCCTGCTATTTTTATCGATTAAAACGTATAAAAATTTAAAGAAAATGAAATAAAACATACGTAAATATACTTATCGATTCAAAGTGATTGATATTAAAAAATATTTCATTCTTTAGCGTTCGATAAATTTCAGAGATTTCAGTGTTGAAGTAGATGAAAGTTGATAGAGTTTTTATGTGTGTAACAGGACCCATGATAATAAAAAAAATTGTCAAAAAAATCCCACCTTCCCCCCTATTATGAGCCCTGCACCCATAACACAACCCTAATAGAATTGACTGTCTTTTTCATGCCTCACACCTAAGCCCTGCCTTTTTTTTTTGTCATTTAGAAGGCTACTAAAATGTAATTCACAAAGATATCTCAACAAATTTTACTGTTGTTTCCTTTCATAAAAGGACTCTTTCCCTGCATTTAATTCTGCAAATGCTATAGGCAGGGCGGACGTAGAAGTTTAAAGTTAGCGAACTTCCAAAAAAAATTGAGAACGTCCAAAAAAATCATATCCTATGTAATTTCGCATCCGAAAATTTACATGGGATATGACTTTTTCGGATGTAAAATTTTGAAATTTTTTTATGTCATATTCCAAATAAAACTTCATAATAAAATGATGAAAATTATATTGAAAAATTTGTATCACAAAAACAACAAATATTAATAAAATAATTTAATTTTTTAAAGAAAATGTGAGTTAGACGTCTTTCTTTAAAACTAACGTTTGACGCATCTTTAACTATTTTTTTATCTGTTTGGACTATTCGGTATGCCTATAATATAGTTCTCGAAATAAGTTTTGATTGTTTTTATTGATTAAAACGTATAAAAATGTAACGAAAACGAAATAAAACATACGTAAAGTGATTGTTATTAAAAAATATTTCCTTCTTCAGTGTTCGATAAATTTTAGAGATTTTGAGGTTGAAGCAAATGAAAGTTGAGAAATTTTTTGTCTGTGTTGGAATAGACAGATAAGAAAAGTTAAGTGATTTTAAAATTTTAAGTGGAAAGTGTTTGATTTTCAATTGTTAACTAAAATGGTAAAATAGTCTTTTAAAGACGATAATATTCTGTAATTGTGTAACTTATTTAAGAACATTTTTGTCTTTAACCTCTAATAGGCCAATGTGAAAATATAGTATATTTGAAAAATTAAGTGACAATTGAGCTTGTTGACTAGGCAAATCTTAAAAGTACCCTTTTTATAAACTTACATAATTGTTGGACATTGAGCCTTTTGAGTAGTTTTCGTGACAAATTCTATTAAAAGGTCATGTGTCACCATGCACATGATCCATTGTTTAAAGGTATTCAAGTCAATTGTCTTTATTTCTTAATTTCAACGTAATAGAAAAATGAAAAATGAAAAATGAAAAATGAAAAATGAAAATATAAAATTACAAGAAAGAAGTAGGAAGAAATTAACAATAAAAAAATAAAAAGAATTTTACATGTATATCATTTTCTGGAATCACATACGCTTCCCCCACCCCCACCGCTCCCAAATTTTATCCTCCTCCCCACCACCAAAACAATACATCTTATTGTTATTGCACAACCAAAGAAGAAGTCACATTCATTTTCGAGCCTAGTTTTCACAAAAACTCCTTAGTTGCATTATAACGAGGTGGAACTTTTCACTTGGTTTATTACGGTGTGGGATGCGAACAGGGACGAAGCAAGCACCTAACAAATTAGAGCGTCCGCTCGTGCTAGTTACATCGAATATATATATATATATATATAGCAACTCGATGGTCGATCAAGCGACCACATGTACTCGCCTGGATCCACACTAATTCACTCAAAATTCTTGGATCCGCCCCTGAATGCGACATGGGTGGACAATGAGGAAATTATGATTAAATGTAGAAGAATGTAACCTTCTTTTCTTTTCCCTTTTGAATTATTCTTTGAGATAATAATTTGTTGACTTTAACACCCTTAAAATGATAGGTCATGTGCCCTGCAAAATGAAAAATGACCATTTAACATGTTGGATGAAGCCATCCAAAATGATCCATGTGCACCATATTTGTACAAAAAAGGATGAAAATGGTTGACAAAATGTCACATGGCGACCCCCTATTGGGGGGCGCCTGCTTTTGTACAAGTAGAATTATTGTTCAAAATATGACTGACCTCTCATAATTCTAGATTTAGTTATTTCATACAATCCCTATCACTCTTTAAGCCACATATCTAGGAAGTGGCCGATAAAACTGAATGCCATTGCGGAAAAAAAATGAAATTTTCTACAATTAAGTGTAATTTAAATTATTCACGGTAAACTATACAAATATAAATGAGTATGTTTTATACAAAGCTCGTTTGACATGGTTTAAAATTTAATTATGTAAATTTACTTATTTTGTATGGAAATATGATTTGTCTTTTTTCAATGGATTAATCCATATGTACAGAAAAACTTTTGACAGAAGTTTTACACCCCCCCAACATGTGTGGAGCCCACAGGATTAAAAAAATGAAAAAAAAACCCCACCCACCCAGGGCCGGTCCTGTGATTTTCGGGGCTTGAGGCGAACTCCCAAAGTCGGGCCCCCCAAAACAACGTAAATGTAACGTATTGCTAACAAGTAGACAGGAGCTCTAACAGTCTAAACTCAGAATCAAGGAAATTAAAAAAGACAAACTTGAATTCGTGGAATCACTTGGCAAATATGGAGTTTAGGAGCAAGATATCATGCCAAACATAGCAAAATTATTTACCGCAGCCTATTTCAGACTAAAATTATAAAGATGACCACTTTAGGATCTAGCCAAGGGAAATAGCTCTTCGGGAGATCCACCAAATAAATTATCAATGTCTTTCAGCATAGCTGGATAACCTCATGAAGGTCAACAGCAATTGCAAAATAACTTAAAGCATGATGTATAAAAATAACCTCCGACAAATATAGGAGGACCCAAAATAGGTGAAAGCTTGAAAGGCATGAAGTATTAAGCAAANCGTCGGAACGGCGTGAAGAACAGACTGAACTCGGAGGAGGACTGGATGGGGCTAAGACGCAGAAGAAGAGTGAATGAGTTGAATCGTAAATCCTTTCTGTTTTGAGTGTTGTTATGTTAAAAAAAAATGTTGGGCTACAATTGAGTGAGGCCCTCCAGTGATGGGCTGGGCTAACCAAATTAAAAAAAAAAAGGGTGCAAAATGAGGCCCCCTCCATTTTTGGGCCTGAGGCCATGGCCTCATTTGCCTCTAGGCTGGACCGGCCCTGCACCCACCCTACATTGTGAGCGTCTGGATTTCGTCCGTGAAAAAAATTCTGTAAGGAAAGCATAGTCATTTTTCAATAGCTTTCTTGGTTATTTTCCTTGTATATATGCTTTTAGTCTAGTGGCTGAGTAATCTTATCCTATTCTAAAAAAAGAGTAAATCCACAATGACATTAATTTGTACCTCTTAGTTGACATTCATTAATGAGTAAAAAATCTGGCCATTGATTTGAATAAATAAGTGATCAGATTGCCTTCCACATGTAATGTCAACAAAATTGTTAGTGTAGCAAAACTCACAAAAAATAAATGTCTATCATCTGCCACAACCTTGTTATAACTCAAAAAACAACATACATAAATGCCACTCGAGAAAATAACGCAGAAAATGAACAAAAAGTCGTGAAGCAATATGGAAGAAAGTTAATCACAATAACATACTGAAAAAATTAAGAAGAAAAAGATTTGTAATACTCAAAAGAATTAATAAATTGGAAGGTTTATAAAGATAGGATGATCATGGTAACACTACTGCTCACTAATAGGTAAAACCAGGAAGACCCGTTGGAACAAAATTTCCTGGAATTTTGGGTACCATAAACACTGAAAATCATATCTGTCAACATCCTTAGAAGAGCTAAGAACGCAAAAACTATACATAATAGAAATACAACAATTCCTTTATTCTCAATATGTAACTGATTCTTCCAAACTCTTTCAACCTCCAATCTGCAATTAAACACAAACATAGTCACCTAACAAGGAAGCTATTTATAGAAGTAGGAAAGCAAACAGATTGTCGACATATAATCTGATAAACAAGTTAGAACTGATGAATTGAAGCATTCATTAGTGAACCATGTATTTTGTAAATTAAACTCAAAAAGGTATTCTTTCAGATTGCTCATCCCACTTTTCTTAGGAACCAAATTTTGTCTTAAGGACCCATTCAGATGAATGAGAAAAAGTGAACACCAGAAAATTCCATTGGTTAGGTCTGTTATTATATTTAGGTAAGTCGGAATTTCATTTTCTAATCTTATGGAATAAATCATAAGTTAAGGAGATGATAGTCTACTTGACACTTGGATTTTAAATACTGACAAATGAAAGTGAACAACACAAATGATTTACATACTATTCTATGGTCTCATCTACAAACGTAACAAGCCTACACACATCCTCGTACACACCCAATAAAACCTCCAAATGATGATTTGATTCATACACAATCTTTTCTGTATTAGAATAGCAGGAATTTTAGTGGGGAGTGAGGGAAGAAGAAAGATCTTAATCTCAGAATTATCTGGTTTTTAGGGTACTGTTGAATGAACAAAATCACCCAAAGGAGTTTTGCAGAAGAACTACCTGAGAACAGCATTGTCTCTCATTATATCATTGAGCTGTGTGGAAATAAGAGATTTCCAAGATAGAAGATCGCTGATCTCTTTATTCTGCAAAAGTAATAATTTAGGAATATACTCATAATAATTGACTACTGAAAATACAAATATTACGAGGTTGATGGCAAAAGAATTAATACCATGACCTCCTTGCTGTCAGAGAAACTCCTTATGTCTAACTTGATCTTCTCCAAAAGGACATCTTTTTCTCCAATTTCTTCATCAAATTCTTTGAAAATGTTACCATATCTGGAATTTATCTCCTCTAAGTATCGCTCTAGAACCAATAAATTCAAATCCAGGGATCTAACTTTTTTCATTAGAATTTTAAGAACACTATCTCCAGGCATCCTGTTAACCTGCTGACGACTAATTTCTTCAACTGGGTGCAACACATCAATTACAGTGGCTTCATGTTTCCCATTAGAGTTTCCAAGTTCATTAACAGGTTCATCAACCACATCTCGACAAAGATCACTCTCTGTAGTTATGTGCTGGTTGGAGGTAAGTTTCTGTTCATTAACCGGTTCCTCGGATACTGCTAACTTATCCTGAACAGAGATCAGATCCTCAAGCATTTTCTCAATGGCATCCATTCCATACACTTCGAGAACACTCAGTGTACAGTAGAACTCTGAACCATAATGACTCAATAAATTCAGTTTAAGATATGTCATCCATTTTGGCTCTGTAAGAACAAATCTTTGAGCATGCTTCACGTTCCCAGCTGTGAAATTTCCAAGTTTCACCCATGAATCGGTTGGATAAACAGGACTGCCAAGTAGCTCAAAATCTTTTGGATTAGATGAGTAGTGTTCAAAATTTGCTATTTCAATTGTATCCACTAATGTTTCTTCGGAAAGTTCTATGACAACAAACTTTTCCTCAGCAGAGCAAGGATTTCGAAGGTATTTGTCCTTATCTCGACTCAAGATATTAGAAGCACCCTTCGCTTCCTTGTTGTAAGCCAAGACCTTTGCTCCTTTTGAAGCAGAAGCATAATTGTACTCTGCCCCTCCAGGCTCCACTCTGTGAATAATGATTCCGGACTTGCCACTTAATTGTCTACTTCTAGAATTTAATGCCTTGTTCTTGAATTCATCAAGACCTAGAGGAACTGCACGTAACAACCTGTCAGTTTTAGAAGTGTCTTTCAGATTCTCCAGTGAGTCCAATCTTTTGGCCTCAATTTGCTCTGCAATGGCTGGTTCAGACTTAAAAATTGTTGACTTGATTTTTGATTCACCCTCTGTACCCATATTAACCATAGAGTCTTTAGGTTGAATTACCACCACACGATTTTCATCCACCCATAATAAGGAACTCCTGTTAGGCCCCATTTGATCTTCATCTCTCGTTCTTGTACCAAAAGGGAATTCACCAGATTCATCTGCATCCGTTAAAGCTTTCAAAATTTAGGAGGTAAGTGGAAAAACAAAATAATGCATACAGAAGATGATTCAACAATGAAGGGAAGATTTTGTTGGATAAGAACAATTTTAAGAACAGCCACAACTAAAAAGCAGATGCAATCATCTCAATTACAGCAATTATCCAATTAGGTAGGTAAATATGCTCAAGCAAATAGGGATTAGCTCATTTAGAGCATGTTAAAGGCCAGCTCAAGCACGAAGCAAACTGGAGGAATACTTCTTTGACATCATAACTCTTCAAGCATGGCCAAGAGGCCTGCACGAGCTTAGCTTGAATTTAACCGATCAAAAGCTCATTCAAGAAGCTTCAATATTAAGCCAGCTAGCTCATACATTTTGAAGACCCCTTTACAATAAAAGTCCAGGTTGAGCACCCTAAATCTCAGCTCAAACTGGCTCAGTATACAACTATGTGTTGCATTAAAGAATTAATTGACCAAAGAGGTAGCCACCATAGAACCACTAGCGTGCACCAATAATGACTATTTTCCAACAGTATTGCTTGTTCATATAAACTCAGATCACACAAAATCAAAACTAAAAGATAAATATGATATAATATGAATGGCACTAACTTTTGTTACCATCACCATGGCCAAACCATATATTCATGAGGAAAACGAGGCCCCAAAGAAGAAGAACAAGAGAAAGGGAAACTTTATACAAGTGAGTCCTTCCACCGATTGCCTTATCCAAAGCTCGTCTTTGCAGAAGAGCCCTGCGTGATCTCTGCATTGCACATCAATCTAATCCAATGCTAGGGCAACAGCTCTAATGAGAAGAAACAATAGGAACAGCCTACACGAAAAATTTAATTGGTACATTTTTACA
>CAIGRF010282772.1:0-30153 GCA_903798235.1 Fraxinus ornus | reverse complement strand
TGTAAAATTAAGCTCCTGTTTGGGACCGCTTAGATGAAAAAAAAAAAAAAAAAAAATTCTGAAAAAACAATCTCTCATATTATATGAAACGGTAACTAAACTGTAAAGGCATGAATTAATATGAATTAAAGGCATGGACGTAAATTAAATTGCTTCATTAATTAAAGGCATGAATTGATTAAGTGGGTATGTGGTGGAGATTAAAATTAGATTTTTAGTAGATTGTGATAGAATTTTTTGAAATGTGTGGTTAAAAAGTTGTGGAACCCATGAAAGATGTGCTTAATATTGATTGTTTGACTTTTACTTAAATTAAAATTTGATTTTAATCCGAAACAAACATGGCCTAAATAAAAGCACGAATTAAGATTCTACAAATAAAAGGCAGAGAAGAATAAGAAACAATCACGTTTTGATGTTTATCTAAAAAATATATAAAAAAAAAAAAAATCACATAAATCTTGAATAGGAAAATAAAGGATCATGAGTTGACTACATTGTTTGCCTTAATATGAAAATTAGTTACTCATATTGTAAAAATAAAAACGCGCAAAAATGGAACGATATCACCAAAAATTGACGAAACGTGAAATTGCTCGTGCATGCCGTCTCTCTCTCTTTCTTTCTCTTGCTTCTTTTTCTGGCTTTTCCTTTCTTTTTCTGTCGCTTTTTCTGTACCGTTCTTTTCTCTCTCTTTTCTCACCTTTTCTTCTCTTCTTTTCTCTTCCTTTTTTACTCCCAGCGTGCAGTTTTTTTTCCTCTTGTTCCATTTTTTCTATTTGCACGTGTCTATAAATATATATATATATATATATATATGTTTAATTTGGGTCTCCAATTAAAATTTTGCAAGTCCATTGAGACCATTTAATTCCAACCAATTTAATGCACTATTTCTTTCCAAGGTTTCATCTTTGAATTTTGCCATTTTTTGCCACATTTTGCATTCTTTTCTCTAATTCTTCATTAAATATTAACTTTTACCTATAAAATAAAATATAATATAAATTAGGTAGAATTTTATATGAAAGACAATAAAATATTATGATTTAGGGTCTCGAATAATTGTAGAATTTTATCCAAAAGACAATAAAAATTATGTTCACATGGAAGAAACATGATGTATTGCTTATAATTAGTATATCCCCTCTTGTTTTTTGTTTATGTTAAAGTTAGTAGTATAAGTAAAAACTGTCGAACCAAATCGAAATCTCCTTTAAAATAACCCATTTGGTGCCAGGTTGATTCGTCGATTATTTTGTCCTTTTGAACCGAGAGTGGTCTAATATGGAAGATCATTTTTTATTTGGATTCTCTTAATTAATGTACAAAAATATTATGGATCATGTGACTGGAGGCAAATTTAAGCTGCAGAATTGTGGATGATGAGCAGAAAAAAAATTGTTAATGGTTTCTCATGTTCCTTTACTATGACGATTTGTTAAAATTATTTTGTTGTTTTAATTTATGACTAACGAATTTTACGTGCTTGTACAATATTATGCCCTTATTTGTGTCTCATTTTATCAAAATTCATTTTTTTTTTCAAGTTCATTTTTAATCACGCATTCTTCTAATAAAATAATTTTACACGTTAACTTAAAAACTCTATTTTTTTTTTTTTACTTTTTAACAGCACATCCTTTCAAAAATCACTATTATAAAACCCACTCTACCAAAAATGGGTCTCGAACAACCCCTACGAATACCTAAAAAGTTTAGTATAAATATTCTTAATATATTATTATGTCTGGATGTATTTTCTTTAATTGTGTCTCTTTCTTTGTTTATTTTGACTCCAGTTGAAGAAAATATTTTATAAATATTAAGGTTTTATAGTTAATGATAAAGATATTTGTACAGAAAAATATCTATCGAATTCTTTACCTCATCTCACATGCAAGCGGACCTCGCACGAATAAAAATATCCCAAGATGTGGTCCCCACCCGTTATGGTGAGTAGTTGGGAAGGAATTATATAAAAAAATTCGGTACATGTAGTATAATCCTTTAGTTAAACATAAATTTAGAGCCATATATAACAACGGATGATGAAAAAAGCGCCTCCTTAAATTTTATTGCTATGTTTGATACTTTATTTAACAATGGATGATGAAAATACCGTTTTCTTAAGAGTCCGTTTGTGAGAGATTAAAATTAGATTAAAATTGAAAAATTAGTCGTTATTGTTGACTTTTATTAGACAAGTGGGACCAATAACGGCTATATTTTTAATTTTAATTGGATTTTAATCGGTACCAAACAGGTAGTAAATTTATTGCTGTGTTTAATACTTTATTTCTTGGCTGCTTTATCAAGATGATGTAGCATCATGGATAGAGACGGAGGATGCTTTCCTTCTAAGATGGGCATTGTATTTTTATTAATTTTGGTAATATTATAGAATTTATTTTTACTTTTTACAATAATATGTGATATCAACAATTTTTTTTTTTTCAAACAATATATTCACTAGTTATTTTAAAATTTTAAAAAAATTAATATTTGTTAGAATCCGAGAAGCTGCACGTCGATGTTACATATTCTTTAATAACTTTTTTTAAATTTAATTTAATTTATCAAACAAAATATTCGACGTTGGATTCTTAGATAAGTCTTATGTCTAAGTTTGGTTCGTTTGAGTCTATTTTCTTTTGGGGAAAATTCATTTTGTAATAGGAAATATTTTTAAATGTAATTATAAAATTATTTTATTGAAAAAATTGTATAAATAAAAGAAAATAAAAAAAAAAAAATTTTGAATTTTTAAAGGATTAGAGCGGAACTTGGCCTTCCCTTTAATTGAGCAAATTCATTTATAAATTCTATGTTAGGGGTTTATTCATGGGTTTACAAAATCTGCTCTTCTAGAACTCGTAGAACATCGCGAACGTGAAACGGAATCCTCGACAAGTAAACGATTCAAATAGAGCGAAAATCGTCCTGGATTCCTTCAAAAGAGTAAAGTTGGGTTCGTAACAGTAAAATGGATCGGGTCCCGGCCGCAAATGGGCTCTCTTTCCGGGTCGGATTCACCGGCTACAGCGGCCATCTCAGAATTGAACCCCTCCCTCCCGTTGAACGCCCCAATCCCCTGCACTCCCTCCCTGACTTCATTCCTGTAAGTATTGTTTGTCTCAATCACATGCACTTTCTTTATTAATGGCTTTGTTTCTTTTTAGGGTGTGTTTCAGTCACGTTATTTTGAAAGAATGTATTCTGAAATAGTAGATTGATGGAAAATGTGTGGTTGAAAATGAATGAAAAGTTATTGACCTGAAGAATGTGTGGCTGAAAATGAGTAGAAGAATGAGAATGAAAATTTTATTGGGTGGGGGCTTAGTTTTAATTATGTGAATTTGTTTATGAATTAGGGCCAATTTGAAATGTAATTATTGTGTTATTGGATAATTGTGGGCAGCCACCAGCATTTCCATTGGAAACTCCTGAAACTATTAAGGAGTACATAAAGGAGAAACATTTACTGCCTAGGTTGGACGAGGATGTCTTTTCTCCGGAAAATGCAGGACGGCAGTGGGAATTTGACTGGTTTGATAGAGCCAAGAACGAACTAGAGCCTTCATTTCCGCGGTCTGTGGTTGTTCCAACATGGGAAATGCCTTTCAGGCGCAAAAACCATGGCCCCGGAGATGAAAGGTGGGAGCCGAACTCGGTAGAGGTACGGAAAGTTTGCTTCGCCTTTTTTCTTTGTTCTCATGTGTTAGACATTATTAATATAGTTGAACGTTCGAACTTATAAGATGGACAAGTACTAGTTGTATTTCTGAGTATGGAAATCTGAATTTGATAGCATATCCAAGGTGTGATCAGTTATGTGTTAGTCTATGTTGGGGTAGATTTTTTGGGTCACTCAATAGATGTAGCTGTGGAGACTTTAATGAGACCAGCTGTTCTAATACAATGAGAAACTTTTCAGCAAAGAATGTTGAAGATCTTAGCATTAAATTTACAACGTGAGATGTTACTGTCAAATTTTTGCTGGAAATTCTTCAGAGAAACTATGACGGGGAAATTCTTTTCATACAAAAGGTTCTTTCTCTATAAGATACTTCTTTTACTTTTGCTTCACAGAGGACAAGGCAACACAGAGGTAGCAAATTGTATGGATTATTAATTTAGTGCTAATTTGAATTTCGTTTTTCAACAAATAAACTGCATTTTCACTCACTTATTGATAACTGTCTCGTGTTAAAATGAGCTCTTTTTTATATTTCTTTAAATTTGACGTGAAGAAGTGAAGTATCAATCGTAAAAATTAGAGAATTATTTTACTTCAGGCCCAATGAATCGGTTGCATCGTGAATTGGGAATATCTTTCAAAACCAATTCAGTTGGTAAGTCATAAATGTTTTAAAGATGAATTTGATCGTAGTGAGCAAGTTTACAATTTTCTATTGACAAGAAAGTTGTCAAAAATTAAGTTCGAATTACATAACAGGATACAGGATACTACTTTTAATTGTGAATTGCATTGGATCACAAAAAATTACTACAATAGCTAGCCAAATATAGCATATGGTATGCAAAACAACAAATTTAATAGTTAATGCAATTATAGCATAGAAAAAGTTTCCCTAAACAGTAAGGCAGTTGTCTTTGGAAAAATTATAGTGATTGTTGTTCAATAAATAAATAATTTGAGTTTCCGAAGTATACGTTAACTAAGAATTCAATTCTTTAGAATCGCTAACAACAGAGCACAACGAAAATATAAAGATGCAAGAAAAGAGAGAAAATAAAATGTGCATAGTGCCACATCCGGATAAAAATAGGCTACCCCAACTCAGAGAGAATGAAACATGTACAATATAGTAATCCTTTCTGCAATAGAATTGGAAATACATTAGTTAGTCACAATGCAAACCAAAAGGTTGATGAACTTCATAAAATTTTAAATGCCTTATTGAGTTTAAAGATTCTGACGTCCTCTACCCTTTTTACTGGAAATATGCACAAAAAGTTACATTATATGAAGTTGGTTCGTGAGAAAGAAATCAAGTTGAAAACATTTTGAAGTGAAGAAGTCTTGGCTCACGTAAAACTAAAAGAAAACCAGAATATTGGTACAGACGAGAAAGAGTCACATCTTTAAAAGAGAACATAGAATATTGGTTCAGACAAGATAAAGAGGCCCATCTTCAACATTTAAGGCCATAAGGCCTTGTGGAGTATTAATTGAGGTGCGACTCTGAAGAGGCCACAAAAATAAAATAAAATAAAAATGAGGGTACTAAAAATGAGTTTGTAGACAACCAGGTCCATCTGGATGCAACCTTACTTGCCTGGGGCAGTTTGCTACTAAATAGTAGCATTCACAGATAGATATCATCATAATAAAACATAACCACAGTTCTCAGGATGTCAGAAATTTGTGGCTTCTGATGCCCTTATCTCCATATGAATCATGCTTCTATATTGTGAATATGCGCTTTTGGCCATATATGGGAATCAAAGATGAAATGAAAGCCATATATTTTGGCTAGACTTTTGTATTAATATATTCGGCTTATATCTTTAGCCGTTAAATAACAGTCTGCTTTTCAGCCGTAAGACTGGAGAAAACTACATCTATAACTTCTGGCATTTTATAAATTAAGTAGGATATGAGCTTGTCCTAATACTTAATTTCCAGGCTCTTCACAGTTTCCATTCATTTTACTGTTTTCATTTTCGGCAATGTTTTGGTTTTGTAGTTAATTATAAGGCACTGTTTTAGGTAGATGTATCAGAACTCACCGTAGGAGCCAAGGATTCTGGTGCTTTGCCTCGCATTGTTGGACCTGCAAAGGATTTTGTAAGAGGAAGCATCAACAACCGTCCTTTTCACCCAGGTGGCTTGGATAATACTGATTCCTTGGGAAAGATACTTCCAGATGGTGCTTGCAATGGTGAATGGGTAAAAGAGGTTCTTGACGGGGGTCCTGCACAAGTCGTTTCCCCAGGTTTTAAAGATGGACTGGATTTTGGTGATCTGAAGGTACATTATTTAATTTGAAAATTGAAGAGCCCAAGTCGTTCAAACATTAAGTTTTTGTTACTTTTTCTTTACATTGATAATGCTAACATTTGGTTATTCATAAATTGTTGAAGGGACATTCTTGCACATGGAATGTTTTTGAGAATCAAAGTGCAGTGAAGAGTGCGCCAGATATGCAGCTGGTAAGTTGCAGTACTTTTATGATCTCCTATGTAAAACATTTAATATCTGTGTCACTTATACGCGCCTATTCTTATCTGCCTGAAACAAATGTAATTCATGTCTTTGTGATTCTATTTTGTTAATATTTATCTGTTTCTTCTATCTGCAGAATGAGTTTTCCGTGCAGTTTGATGACTTATTTAAGAAAGCTTGGGAAGAGGATGTCATAGAATCCGTGGGAGATGGTCTGTATGCTTTTCATGTTGATTTTCTGATCTATGCCCTGCTGTATATGAAGTGTGCTTCACAAATGACTGCTTGTAATTTGTCTTGATTTGTGCTTATAATACCTTTTTGCTCAATTTGATAAAGACCATGACAAGACCTACTTTATCTTCAGGAAGGTTAGGTATTTGAGTGGGCACTGACTGAATTAATTAAGCTAACTTCAGTTCTTCTGTTGAAATCCATGCTGGCAGAAGAGAAAGTTTGCTACCTGTTATGGAAATATTTGCACTAATTTGGGAATACAGTATATCCATTAGGCCCTGTTTGATACAACTCATTTTCCATGGAAGTTAGAAAACCTTTTCCATTTTCGACATTTTTCATTGTTTGATGGCAAAAAAGTTGCTGGGAATTCCTTCTCTCCCTTCCACTCACGCGCCCATTTTCCAGGAAATGAAGGAAAAAGTTTTCTTTTGGTTTTCGTGGGTTTTGGTTTTCTTGGCTGCTGCTGCTGCTTTTTTTTTTGTTTGGGTTTTTTTTTTTGGCAATTGGAAAAAATTCTAAACACAATGGTAGAAAAAAGTATCACTTTTATTCACAATTTCCATGCAAAAAAAAAAAAGTAGCAGCAGCAGCCAAGAAAACTTAGAAAAAATTACTTTTATTCACAATTTCCATGCAAAACAAAGTCAAACGAACGGTATTCAGTATGATAATTTTTTTTTAAATTTCTTGGCAATTGGAACAAATTTTAGACCCAATGGTAGAAAAAATTATCACTTTAATGGACAATTTTCATGAAAAACAAAGTCAAACGGAACCAAACTTTCAAAATTTTCGAGGTAGAAAATTATACCAATCAAACAAAATTAATTACAATTCTCAGTAAAACAATTTCTATGCAATTCAATTCTCTAGAATTCATTTTCTTTCCATCCATTTTTCACCTTTGCAATCAAACGTACCCTTATTTTCTTTAGGTGTGAGTGAATATCTTATGAAAATTGAATGTTGGAAGTTGTTACGCCTAGTGATAAACACTTATCTTATGAAAATTGAATGTTGGAAGCTGTTACGCCTAGTGATAAACGCTTCAGTATGGTAATAAATTCTTGAAAGCACTGTGGATTTAAGTTTAACCCGATTCTAGGTGGTGGAAATTTCATTCCTTTCTTGTATATGAAGAATTCCCTTACGTGAACTTCAATCATGAACATTGAATGTTGGAAGAAGCTAAGTCTAGAGAAAACATTTCAGTATGGTAGTCATGATTACTTGTGTTGACACCCCAATGTGGTGTTCTCAGAATATAAGGAATATGAAGAGGTGGGAAGAGTGTGAGGAAAAAAGGATGTTATTTAGTCCCCTCAGCATGTGTTATGTGCAACTCGAAAGATAAATATGGTTCTAACTTGAGTGAGGTTGGCTCTATTAGCTGACATTGTTCATTACTATGCTTTGTTATGCGTGATAGTACTTGCAGCTTTTTACCTACTCCAGAATGTTCCAAGTGGATATTCTTAGTTATGTTATTTTTTACAGGCTTAAAAACGGAAGTGAAAGAGTTGGAGTCTGTCAAGGAATCTAGTCAGACAGAAACTGAAGTAAAAGAGCTGTATGTGGCTGGTGATGTGATAAAGGGCGAATCATCTGTTATAGATCAAATTTTGTCTGTTGAATCAGAAAAATCGATGTCAAGGTTTGATGGAGATAATGATGATGGTGCACAACAACAAAAGAAGGTAATGGTTTGTCTAGTTTAGGATACTTTAGTAAGTTACTGTATTTTAACGTTTTTTGTACTAGTTTTTCTCGGGTTTCTCAAGTAGAGTCAATGAATCTTTTAGGTGTGGGCTCTTAGTGGAGGCAGTGAAGAGATTGCAGAACGGTTTTATGAACTTGTTCCTGATATGGCGCTTAATTTTCCTTTCGAACTTGATCCTTTCCAAAAGGAGGTACTGATTCTGTTATAATTTATTGTGTATTTACTTAATCTTGGCACTCTGGTTCTGTTATAATAATTATTGTTGGAAGATGCACTTATCTTTAACTTGGAATTATGATGTTAAAACTTCAATGAAGGTTAATGAATTCAGTTTTTTCCGTCATGACGTTATTGTCTGTGGTGACGGATAGAATATGAACTACCAGAAATTAAGGGATAGTTGCAGCTGTGTCCCGAACCTTTCAAATTGTTGCAGTTTTTACCCTAATCTTTCATTTGTAGAAGAGCTGGTCCCAAAGCTTGCAATCCTGTGTGGTGGTTTCCGTCCAGAGGTCCGTTAGTTGACTAGAAAAATGAGTCGATCACATTTTGATCAATTTTAAAAGCACAAAATGGTAAATTTACATATTTCCCACATAAAACTATTAAACTAATTTTAAAAAAATAGAAACCAAAAAATGAGAAAAGAAATACCTTTTCATCTTCTTTCCCCCACCCACCCACCAAACCCAAACCTTTCGGCCTTTTCAGTTTCTTCCTCTCTTTCTACCTCCAAATCCACCAGTTTTCTTAAACAAATTTAAGATTCAACAACACCATTTTCAATTTTTCTGTAATATTTTATGATATGGTATTGTGTAAATTGATTGAAACTATAATGTTAAAACTTCAATGAAATCTAATGGTTTCAGTTTTTTTCGTCATTGGGGGTTGTTCTCTGTGGTGACTGATGGGGGATAGAAAATGAACTGCCAGAAATAAATTAGTGAATAGAAGGCATCCATATTTGTTTGTGTATAAGATTTTCGTAATCATGCATACTGAACTTCCCGAAAGTGTATTCTTTTGATCTTGTCTTTATGCTTTGTTTACCATGGTGGTCATTCCTATGGAATATTTTGAAGTGAGCTGAAATACTTATTTTTTTCTGTTTTAATTACAGGCCATCTATCATCTTGAAAGAGGGGATTCTGTTTTTGTGGCAGCTCATACATCAGCTGGGAAGACTGTTGTTGCAGAATATGCATTTGCTCTCGCTTCAAAAGTATGTCTTTTTTTCATTGTGTCAAGATTATGTGCTGGTTAATTAGATAGTTTTGTTCTCTAATCAATTTTGTGAACGATTCTTCTCTAAATCTTCTTTTGTTCTGTGCATTGAAAATTTATAACGAGGCTTGTTGGACTTATGCAGCACTGTACAAGAGCTGTATATACTGCTCCTATTAAAACCATCAGCAATCAAAAGTACAGAGATTTTTGTGGGAAATTTGATGTTGGTCTGCTCACAGGTGATGTTAGCTTGAGGCCTGAGGCCTCTTGTCTCATCATGACCACTGAGATATTAAGATCAATGCTCTATAGGGGTGCTGACATTATACGTGACATAGAATGGGTAAGATGTTTTTAATGGTGCATGTCTCCCTTTTCCCCCTTACTCAAGAAAACAATACACGTCTTCTTCATGATATTTAAATCTTTCATTATCTCAGATCCGTAAAATTTTACATCTTTTTTTCTTGTTAAATAATTCTGAGACAACTGGCTTTTTGATTGTGCTGTATGTGAAAATATAGGTCATATTCGATGAAGTGCATTATGTTAATGATGTTGAAAGAGGTGTCGTTTGGGAAGAAGTTATTATCATGCTTCCTAGGCATATCAACTTAGTGCTACTTTCAGCCACGGTACGTCTTGACATCAGTTTTAATCTGCACATTGTTTATTTATGAAGTGTATTTGACCATAAATCCCCTTGGTCTTGGTTTATAGGAATTACAAAATTGTAATGCATTCTGATTTGCTGTTTTTGAGAGATCTAATGTGTTGGTAGTTCTGTACTTATCAGCATGATACTTTAAATTATGTATGTTGTAGTAAGAGTTGACGAGACTGGCTCATCACTTGCATAACTTAGATGAAAGGTTTATTCTTAAGTTGTTGGAATTACAGTAGGCTAGCTGGAGGAAATGGGATATCATCTTTCATCACACAAAACATAATTTAAACTCCTATTGCTTAAATAGTGTTCAGGCTACGAAGTAGTATATATATTACTAATGCAAAAAGATGATGTCTTATGTCGTCCATGTAGATGTTAATTAATACGATGATAATGGAAGGGTTGAGATACACAGGCAACTCAGATGACTAAAAACGCTATTAAATTTCTTTTTTTATTAACAAAGTGTTATGTCCTATAAATTTGTGGTGGACTATGCTAGTCAATGCTGGCTTCCTCAATTCCACAGTTGACTACATATTTGGCGGTAGGGAGTATTGCCTTATGATTACAATTTTTAATGTAGACTGCAGAGATACCCATAGAGCTCCATATACCTAAAAATCCAATAAAGTGACTCCCGTCTTATGAAAGCAATACACTAACCATTGAGTAAAGTAGGTCAACTCTCTAAGACTTGACAAAATAGCTCCATAACTTCGGGAGAAGGGGTGCTTCCTTACAAAGGGGATCACAATGACCAGGCTCGAGCCACTGTTTATCAAATAACAAGTATCCGCAAAGTCGTAAAACCATGTATGGGGGTGACGCCTATCCAGTGAACGACGATCAGAGCCTCGGAGCCGGTGATTGAAGCCTCAGTGAACGGCGACCGTAACTATAATGGTCCTAAGGTAGCAAAATTCCTTGTCGGGTAAGTTTCGACCCGCACAAAAGACGTAACGATCTGGACACTGTCTCGGAGAGAGGCTCGGTGAAATAGACATGCCCGTGAAGATGCGGACTGCCTATACCTGGACAGAAGACCCTATGAAGATTAACTGTTCCTTAGGATTGGGTTTGGGCCTTTCCTGTGCATCTTAGGTGGAAGGCGAAGATGTTCAATTGGTAATAGAATTCAAATTAAATCATTCTTAAAGGAAATGTCAAGGGTTCGAATTCTGGATACGCGATAGAAATTCATGAGGAATAAGATGAACTTCAGCTCTCCCAGAGCGGACAATATGTAAGACTACGGCTAGACACGAGGCCCGATTGTTACATTGACTACCATTATTTCAAAATTCTTTAATTTTCATACTCATTTTCAACCATACAATTACACAATTAAATATTTTGCTCGTAAACTCAAAATTTTTCCATATTTTTTAACCATTCATTCTTAAAAAAATTACTATTCGAAACTCCATTTTCTCAAAATAATGGCCATCAAACAGGGGATTAATGAAATTGAATAGAATTGTTAATTGTCCAAAAAAATAGAAAAACCAATATTTTAAAACCCGGACCGAACATTGACCCGAAAAAACAAAAGGTTCAAGGGTCGAACTGGGGTTGAACTGGGTAGTTAAATAAAGATAAATAAATTATTTTCAAATAATAAATAATATTAGATAGTAGTAAAATATTATTTAATTTTTATTAAGTAAAATAAGATAAAAAAATAATTAATTTATTCAATGAAGTAAACAGACAAAAGATTCTTTTCTCTTTTAATTGATTTTAAGTATAGCCAAATGAGTTGCTTTTGACCACAGCCAAAGGATGCTTTGCAATTCCGGATAGTGACTACAAAATCCTAGGAAAATGTATCTATAAATGGAATTGCCAACTGTTGAATAAGCAACAATTCTGGGCCTTACAATGGAAGGGCTTAAAATTAATTATGTTGTCCAACAATTTTGTGCCTTACAATTGAAGAGGCTTAAAATTAATTATTATATAATTTTTCAGTAAATAGCCAATGAACCGGCAAAACTGGTTCCAGGTTAACCGGGCAGTGAATAAACCAGCCAATTGACCAGTTTTTTATTAGTTTTATATTAAGAGGGTTTTTAAGCCCTTGTTTGACATCCATTTTTTTCTCATTCTCATTCTCATTTTTTTCTCTTTCTTCATTTCAACCACACATTCTATCAATAAAATAATATTATACATAAACCCAAAAATTCTCTTTACTTTTTAGTTTTTAACCACACATTATTCCATCAATCACTATTCCAAATCATTTTTTTCTCTAAAATGGGTGTCAAACAAGGGCTAAATATAACTGAATCGGATTTTAGGCTGGTTCTCGGTTTTTCCGGTTGAACCGGCCGGCCTGGTCTGGTTTTTATAACATTGAGAAAAACAGAGAAAGGAACATGGATGTAAGTGGACTTCCTCTCCCGTAATAAATGACACTCAGTAGTGCTTGTAGAAGATGGACTATATTTATAAATCCTTCTAGCTTGTTACTGTTGTGTTCACATTTTTATGCTCGATTTTCTTTGATTTCTTTTCCTAAATGAAATGTTTGATACTATGGAAAGGCAACGATGACAAATTTGACAAAAGATTAGATAAAAGACTAAATTTTTTCCATTTTATGTTCTTTGAGATAATTTTTATTCAGATTTTCAGTTTATGAATCTAAAATCTTGAAAGTTGATGCTTATTGGTACCTATTTTTCAGTGAGAATTTTCTTTCTGTTACCATATTAAGCCTTTGTTTGGTCCCCATTATTGTCAAAATATATTTGCCTCTCTTATGTTTAATCACAAATCCAAAACTTTTCCTTATTTTTTAACCACACATTCTTCAACAAAATACTATTTCAAAATACATTTTTGGCAAAAAAATGGGGCTCAAATGGTCTCTAAGTAAAGTAGAATGTTGAAAGCTGATGCACATTGGTACCTATGTTTTCATTGCAGTTTTTTTCTTTCTGTTACCATATTAAGTGTTCTTTTTCATTCTGTAGGTACCAAACACTAACGAGTTTGCTGATTGGATTGGTCGGACAAAACAAAAGCAAATTCGGGTTATTTGGTTAGTAGCATCCTCTCGTAATAAAAGTTCACTGACCATTTCAATACATATTTATGACCTTCTCTATGGGGTCCTTTAGTACAAGCTATATATTTCTTGTAAATCCAGCGATAGATTTTCTTAGCTTTATTTCTATATGTTTTATTATCTTCATCAGGACGACTAAAAGACCAGTCCCTCTGGAGCATTGCCTTTTTTATTCTGGAGAGCTTTACAAGATCTGTGAAAATGAAAAAATTCTGCCACAGGGTTTAAAAGCTGCTAAAGATGCTACCAAGAAGAAAAACACAATTGTTGCTTGTGGTGCAGGAACCTATTCTGGTTCTTCAGCAGCCAACGACAGGGCTCGAAATCAGAAACGTGAAAGTTTCTCTCAGGGAAAACAGAACAAACATTCTGGATTCCAAAATTTGGGGAATTCTGGGCCTGGTTGGGGAAATCAAAACAGTGGTGGTGGTAACGCTTGGGGATCACGGAGATCAGAAGCTTCTTTGTGGTTGTCACTTATAAAAAAGCTTTCAAAGAAATCCCTCTTACCAGTATGTTTGAAAAATTCTATTCTGATGTCTATGTTTTTTTAGTGCATCCACAAAATGTAAAAGTAACAAGTTGCTTTGGCTATTGTATTTCCTGTTTTACTACTTTAATAGTTTTATATTGACTTATTCTGGATGTAGTGCTGTACTTTTAGATACGAATGCTTACTAGATGTCTGAAAACTAAATGCGTTTGATGCTATTTTAATTCTTCAAACTTTCACTAATGTGATTATGAGATGTTGTCATGATATAACTTTAAATTTTTTATTTAACATAATTACTTGTGTCTTCAGGTGGTCATATTCTGTTTTTCAAAAAATCGTTGTGACAAATCAGCTGATAAAATGACTGGGACTGACCTCACAACTAGCACAGAGAAAAGTGAAATCCGGATCTTCTGTGATAAAGCATTTTCAAGGTTAAAAGGATCAGACAGAAATCTACCGCAGGTGTATTATTTGATTTTTATTAATTTTAAGTGATTTTGGGATCCAGGGATTTGACATACATGAATTATAGGTTGTTAGAGTTCAAGAACTCCTTCGGAGAGGGATTGGTGTACACCATGCTGGATTGCTTCCAATTGTTAAGGAAGTCGTGGAAATGCTTTTCTGTCGTGGGGTAATCAAGGTAAATTTGTAAGTTGCTGCCTTTTTTTTTTTGTTGTTCCAAAGGTTATTTACATCTTATTTGCAGGTTGTGCATGGAACTCATATATTGGTTTTTTGGAATCTTATTGTGTATTTCCTAAAATAATAACTGAAAAGATGGTGTATGCCAGATTGAAGCAGGATTATGATTGTATTTCTGAGGATAGAATCTTTTAAGATATCATACAGTTCATACATTGTGAGCATGTTTGGCTAAGCTTAAAAAGTTTACTAATAGGTAAGTTCATTTATAAGTAAATAAGGAATTTTTACAGTGTGTAATCTTTTTAGTGATCAGAATTGGAATTAAGTATATTACTTATTTTGACATTTAAGAGTTGCCTTTAAAATGAGCAATTTTTACTTAGTCACTTATTAATAACTTTTACTTTATAAAAATAACATATCCTAACATGTTTCGAAACAAAAATTCAAATAACTTATTCTTAAGCTTAGCCAAACATGATCAAATACATGTCGTTGGTGTCTATTAGTTTTTAACTAATCATTGAGACTTCTAATGGTTGTCCTTGGTTATCCTTAGATTTTGTTTTCAACGGAGACATTTGCAATGGGAGTCAATGCCCCAGCTAGGACGGTAAGTTGTTATCAATAGAGTTTCTGTGAGATGTATAATTACTACCATGAGTTAAGAAGGCTTAATCCTTATAATTTGTGTTAGATTTCCTATTGGATTTAATATTATTCCAAATGATATTTTTAGTTGCATTAATCTAGATTTCGAATGGAAGATAGTGCACATCTCTTCCATAATCATTGGTTCTTGTTGGATCACCAATACTAGCATCAATATATCTTTCTTATGTATTTGTCAGTTGCTATCTTTGTCTCCTGGCAGGTTGTTTTTGATGCTTTAAGGAAGTTTGATGGCAAGGAATTTCGGCCGTTACTTCCTGGAGAATATACTCAGATGTCTGGTCGTGCTGGCAGGAGAGGACTAGATAAAATTGGTACAGTTGTTGTGATGTGCCGTGACGAAATACCTGAGGAGAGGGATTTGAAGCATGTTATAGTTGGCAGTGCAACTAAGCTTGAATCTCAATTTCGACTTACCTACATCATGATCTTGCATCTCCTTCGTGTTGAAGAGCTGAAGGTATAAATAGCTTTGACTTACTTTACAAAAGAGGTTATCAAATGCTAGATGATTCATGATAGATAATTATCAAAAGGTGTGGTGTAGGACGAAGTGTCAAATAGAATTAGATAGATGAAATGGACCCACTAGAAAGTTTATAACAAAAAAAAAGAGGTACAGTCGGTACCATTTCCTTTCTCAGTGTTTTTACTGGTTGTGTCCACGTCAGAGTATCTGTTTGCTTGCATTTTCTAAAATTTCACATTTTTATTTCCTAAATTGGAGTCCATAATGACTTGTAAAAAGAGAGCAGCTATAGAGCTGTTCAACAATATTTAACACCATGCATTAGGATCCACTGCATACTATCCCACCAAAGACTAGACACCATTAATATTGCATCACCATTGTGCACAGAGAACCCCTCTCCATGCCCACAGGTTCTGCCATCTTTCTTTCGTTCCCCCTTTCATCCCCACTCCATATCTCCCTATTTTCGTTCTATTCATTCTTGCTTTCCATTACTACCAAACTCCTCACTCCCACCACTGAGCTGCCTGCTACACTTAACTTCATTATATGGCAGAGCTGTGTTAGAATTGTTGCATGACCCAAGTGATATTAAAATTGTTGCCCACTCCTAACAAGTGCGAACTGCTGCCACCATACTACACACCAACCCCCCCCAAACCACCATGGACAACCCACCACTGGTATCATATAAAGTTCAGGTGTTATTTTTTTTCTTAAAATGCTCTATGCCAAACAGAACCTAAGATGCATTTGTTGTTTACTTTTTTCTTAATTTTTTAATGAAGTTGGGTACGTTTTCGAGTCAATCTTGTAACTGTTTTGCCTCTGACCTGTCTTTCTTATGAAACCTGTTGCTGAGGTGAAGTGTTTGGGGATCCATGATTTTATCTCAAGGGGACAGACCAAGGTTTTGAAATAATAATAAACGAGCTGACTAGGATTTGGTAGCATTTAGTTTAATAAAGGTATTTAGAGTAGTGAGTGGAGGGAGGGACTGAGTTTATGCCACCACCCCAGTAATGAAGAATAAAGATATTAGTTTATGGATTCAATGTGTTGAAGAATTACTTGCATTAGTTGTTCGTGCTGTTGATATTTGTTGAGGAGCATCAATTTGCAGGTAGAAGACATGCTGAAAAGAAGTTTTGCAGAATTTCATGCTCAGAAGAAACTTCCAGAGCAGCAACAACTTCTAATGCTAAAGCTTGCTCAGCCTACTAAAGCCATCGAGTAAGCACATTAGATATAACCATTGTTGATAGAAGCATAACTAAAATGTGAATGCTACCTTCTGTGAGACAGACAGCTTGATGTTTCACAATTCCATAAATTGGTTCATCAAGTATGTCTTATGGATGTAGATGCATAAAGGGCGAACCGGCTATAGAAGAATATTATGACCTGTACTCGGAGGCTGAGAGGTATAGCAATCAGATAACAGAGGCAGTCATGCAGTCCCCTGCTTCCCAACAATATCTCACTCCTGGAAGGGTGGTAGTTGTAAAATCACAATCCGTGAGTACACTTTGAAGTTCATCACTAGCTAAATTTATTCCCAAATAAAATACTTGTTCACAGAGGGGATGCTTTTATCAGTTCATTGCTTAGGCATTTCCTTTGAGAATATCACTCATAATTGACGAGTTTGAATTCCTTACAATATTTTAAAAAGGCACTCCAGTATATGCTTCTAATTTCTATTTTTATTTTGTAATTGCTCAAAATTCCAGTATATTACTTCCTCTTGGGTACTGTTTTCAGTCTTCTTAAGTGAAAGGTTTAACTGTTGTTTGGCCCCCATTTTTTAAACTCATTCGTTCCCTAGTTCATTTCCAACTACACATTTCATGAGACCCACAACTTTTATCAACTTTTCAACCACACATTTCATCCACTTTTTTTAAAATCTACTAAAAATCTGATTTTTAGCAAATTCTAATAGGGACATATTATGTTTTCANAAATCTACTAAAAATCTGATTTTTAGCAAATTCTTATAGGGACATATTATGTTTTCAAATGCTTTTGGTTAAAGGGAAGTTTAACCATTTTTCATATATTATGATATATGTATGGTCCTTTCTAATAGTTTAAGCTTTTAGATCAAGTGATTCAACATGATACAAGAGCAAGCCTAGGTCTTGTGTTCAAGTTTTGCCAATACCCATTTAATGGAATATGCGCGTCAAGTTCTGATGAAAAATATGAACCCCGCCATGCCGCTAGTGAGGGGTGTGTTTTGAACTCAAAGATTTAAATGATATACATGTGACCTTTGCTAACATTTTAAGCTTTTGGGTCAAGTGGTTCAGTAGAGTCCGTATGTTTTTAGCTTCATAGCTGTTTTCTTAGCACGTCTAATTTGCACAAATTACAAGAAGGGATGCGTACTTATTCCTTTTTCATTATATTTTTGAGTTTTGACTTTTTTTTTTTTTAAAAAAAAAAAATCACTGACAGGTCCAAGATCACCTATTAGCGGTTGTTGTCAAAGCCCCTTCTGTTAACTTAAAACAGTACATGGTGTTAGTGCTGACTCCTGAATTACCTTCAACACTGCCTACGCAGTCAGATAGTGGAAATTCGAAAGAGAAAAAGGGTGCTGATTTCCAAATATTGGTACCAAAATCAAAACGTGTTTTGGAGGATGATTATTATTCTTCAGTCACATCTCGTAAAGGATCTGGTGTTGTCAATATAAAATTACCTCACCGTGGTTTTGCTGCTGGAGTGAATTACGAGGTTAGGGGAGTTGATAATAAAGAGTTCTTGGCCATATGCAACCACAGAATAAAGATTGACCAAGTTCGACTTCTTGAAGATGTTAGTGCTGGCGCCTATTCAAATACTGTTCAGCAGCTTCTGACTCTAAAATCTGATGGAAATAAGTATCCACCTCCCTTGGATCCAGTGAAAGGTACGTCAATGAACACTCTTCACTTACTGTCTGAAAACTGATTGGGTGGCTAATAAACTCGAGACTTCGTGTCATTGTGGTCAATGCAGGGTGATGTATCACGAGTAAGGTGTTGACTGTTGAATGACTGGGGGAAGTTTTTATTGTGAATTTACTGTTTATAATGGGGTCTCATGGTAGAAAAGTTAGTTTCATGGACTAAAAATGTCGGTATTCCTTGAATGGAAGAATTTTATTTCCCTTTTTTTTTAATCAACAAATTAACCTTATTTGAAGTCCATAGAGTTGGCTGCATGAATTTTTTCTGGCCGTTCTTTTCGGTTCAAATCTACTTCACAATTTAAAACTAATAATTATGTTGAGAAAAATCAAAATATCTTATTCTACTTTCTATTGCGCCTCGAATAATAAGTGTCTTTTGCTAAGTCTTCACCAAAATCGTCATCAGAATCTCCATCATATCCCCATAACTGAAAAGAACTCAACTTCGTTCACTCAACTGCAAATATGTTCCACTAAATTTGCATCAATGCTTGAAATCGCAGAAGATATAGACCACTTTAGAATCAAAATCGGAGCACTGCAGAAAAACTCCATGTGGTTCATAGAGCGCGTGCTGTTGGCAACTGAACATTATTTTATTCAACGAACATCACCAGAACTGTAGCTTTGGGGAAAGGGTTTAGTCATTGAAAAGTAGGTCTGATACCAATTTTATCCGAACGAGAGAGGAAGATAAAGTGGAGAGAAGAATTGAGAAAGAAAGATAATAAGATTAGGAATTTGGGAGAGAATTCATAGGAAGAATAATTTTAAAACACTGCATCCTCAAACTATTTGTTTACATGATTTTATTTTACTACTATTTATATTTTGAAATCTTAATAAGAAAGAAAAGTTGCGATAGCAGAATTTCCTAACTTAAATCCAGTGATTATGTTAAGAAAATAAATGATAATCTTCTTTCCTTTTTTATGCCAAAATAGAGTTGGCACTTGGAGGATAAAACATTAAGAGGTGATTTACTCTCCACCTCTGCTCAGTCTACCAACATTTTTAGCTTTATTAGGATTGTGGTTATGGGCAATGGTGATGATAATTGTTAATTTGGGGGAGGGGTTTGGTTGGCAGTGGTTTTGGGATGGCTACTGTAGTTTCCAGTGTTGTGGTCAATTGGACAGTGGTTGGTGCAGCAGCATCGTGTGATTATGCTTGTGGCTGATTGTGCAGCTGGGTTGAATGGTTGGTTGCGAGTGTGGTGGTGCTGGGGGGAATCTTTAGTTCCCCCACCCTAATATTTTTTTAGTACCTTATTTGTACCATAAAATAACCTGGGGAGACATTTACACCAGTAGAGTTTGAATAAGAGCAGTGTGTGGGAACACTCTAAAACATAACGGCAAGGTTGGAAAGATTGTGTTTTGGGTCCCATCTGTTTTGTTTCGCATTAGGGACGCTCTGGTTAGAAACGACATAAGCAGCTTTTATTTTAAGCTCATTAGAGATGCTCAATATCAGGCAACTATTTATAGTAACAATGCAACACAGTAGATGGGGGCTGCCTTAATTAGATACTAAAAGAGAATTTCAAGCAAGTTTCATGACAATCATTTGCAGGTGTTGTGAAAGAATCAACAAGTTGAGTGAACTTCAGGGATCAATTAAGATAGGAACTCGAATATTATAAGTATTTGTCTGTTTAACTAGTACACTCCACTTGTACATGTTATGTGCTTAATTATGTAATACTAGTTCTTATGCCGGAGGTTTTCCTCATTAAGGTTAAAAACCTGATTTATGATCAGAATTTTTTTGGTTCTCTTTTTTGGAGTGTGCTATACATATTTACTCAAGTCAGTGAAGCCTCATCTCGGCTACTTTGGCTGAGCTACATGAATCCCATGGACTTGGGGCCAGCTTCACCTGTGATCATGTTCAGTACTTGTCCATCTTTTCGCCAATAGGTCCTTAACCTTGATAGAAGGTAGATGTATTAGGTAGGGTGATATAAGTCCAAGTATGTGCTGCCGTTCTTTAATATGGACATCGGAGAGTTGCATGGTACTGAATTCTGGATATAGCAAATATTTGATCTATTTGGATGCTCTCAGATTTTATTTCGTGAATTTCTTTTCAATTGAGATGATGATGAAAAGTCATTGCCAGATCTGAAGTTGAAAGACGTCGACATCGTTGAAGCTTACTACATTTGGAATAGCTTATTGCAGAAGATGGCACAGAATAAGTGTCATGGATGTATTAATTTGAACGAGAACATCAAGATAGCTCGAGAATTGAAGTGGCAAAGAGAGGAAGTGAATGCTCTGAAGTTTGAAATGTCAGACGAGGCACTTCAGCAGATGCCTGACTTTCAGGGTCGGGTATGTGGCCCTCGTCTCCACATAAAATTGCATTACTTTCTTTTGGCAGAAATTGAATTTATTCTGGTAATTTATTTATGATTGAACTCGAGCCTCAATAGTCCTATCTGACATCTTAGTCATGTCAATACAGATAGATGTTTTGAAGGAAATTGGTTGTATTGATTCTGACCTCGTAGTGCAAATTAAAGGCCGTGTTGCCTGTGAAATGAATTCTGGGGAGGAGTTGATATGCACCGAGTGCTTGTTTGAAAATCAACTGGACGATCTGGAACCAGAAGAAGCTGTGGCAATAATGTCTGCCTTTGTTTTTCAGCAGAAGAACACTTCTGAACCTTCTCTTACCCCAAAGCTGTCTCAAGCTAAAAAGAGGTAGCATATTTTTCCTACTCTTAATTTATGCTTGCATCTACTGTCGAGTTCTTTAATATGTGCTATTAAATTTGGTAGTATTTCTATATTACTGGTGTTTTTTGCTGATGTTTTATTAGGAGCATGTTTGGTAGAGATTAAAATTGGATTAAAATTGAAAAACTAGCCGTTATTGTTGACTTTTATTAGACGGGTGAGACCCAATAACGGCCATATTTTCAATTTTAATTGGATTTTAATTGTTACCAAACAGTCTATAGATTTGCATTGTGAAAAGTTTCATTTGTAAAGAGAAGGTTACTTTTAAAATTGTGTTTGGCAAAAAGAAGCTTGAATGTAACTTCTACTTGTTTTAAGCTTAGCCAAACATATATTTTAGTTTGCTTCCCCTACCTTTTTATCTATTTTCTGTGTTAATTGAATTGTTGCTATTGTGATCAGTATAAGGATCACATTCATCACTTCACCAAGTTTCTTGGATTTTTACTTTGTTCTGATGTGTTCTCTGGTTGCTCCTGGATAATTATGTTATGATTGGCATTATTATCTGTCCCTTATTTTATTCAAACGGAAATATTGCTAGTTGTCGTCCATTTCTTCTTATAAAGATAATGCTAGTTCTCTTGTACTTCAGATTGTATGACACGGCTATAAGACTAGGAGAGCTTCAAGCACAGTTCAAACTGCCAGTTGATCCCCAGGAATATGCCCAAGAGAATCTTAAGTTTGGTCTTGTTGAAGTCGTCTATGAATGGGCAAAGGTATTCTTCTGCTCACTTTGTGTCTCCCTTCAACCCACAAAAGAATATTATGGATTGTTTTTGGTAGTTTTGTGATTTGCGTATTCTGATGGTAGTTTTTAGATTTTCTTCTCACGTTAGGATTTTTATTATGGCGTTGTGAGTTCTTCTTCCAGTGCTAAGTACGAAATTGAAAAAGGAGGGAATTTATTGAATAAAAAATTGTCTTCTCAATTATCTGTACAATTGTTGGCATTCTCACGAATCAACGAGTTCGAAATCTCAGTATTCAGTGAGAATCAACGAGTTCAAAATCTCAGAATTTTGAGAGAATCAACGAGTTTTTATAGAATATATTTTTTGGTATTCAGGAGTGAATCGTTGTTTGTGAATTTTCGTGTTTTCACCTGCGCTTTCCAGCATAACCCCTTTGCCCCCTCCACTCCCACCCTGTAGGGGTAGGCATGTGTTTTATGCAGTTTCATTGCGAGGCTTGGGAATATCTCTTATAATACCTTCGTCTAATCTAATTCTACTTACTTTTCCTATCCACAGGGCACACCATTTGCAGATATCTGTGAACTTACTGATGTTCCTGAAGGTATGATAGTAAGGACAATTGTCAGATTGGACGAAACATGTCGTGAATTTAGGAAAGCTGCAGCAATTATGGGTAATTCTTCAATCTTCAAGAAAATGGAAACTGCTTCGAATGCAATCAAGCGTGACATCGTCTTTGCTGCTAGCTTGTACATTACGGGGGTGTGAACATAACCGTGGTGATTGTGTTCCCCCTCAATTGGGTTGAGGGGCTATAGGAGAAAACAAGAAGTACACTAACCGATGTACATATCATCTTGGGACTTCTTAACTTATAAGAAATAGGAAGTTGTACATTAGCCGTCTTTCAGCCTGAGGATAAACAGCACCAATACCTTGGCCTTGTATTATTTGGATTATTGTAGAAACAAGATATTCTTTTCCTTTTTAGCCGTGTAACTAGAAAATTTCATGCATTTGTCGCTAATTTGAATTCAAGATAATCAGGTTAAGTGTTTATGGTGCCCTTTTTCTTTTTTGGGACTCCTGTAAGCACCCGATTAAGGTCTCATAGTCATGCACTCCCTGCCTTCACTTGTCTTTTGTTTGGACACCTTGTCTTCCGAGATACAAGATATATGAACAGGAATATGAAAGGAAAGAAATTAACTCTCTTCTTATTAGAAAATGATAATGCATATGAAAAGTTCATATTGCTATAGCACACTTAGAAATACGGTTCTAAGCATAGAAATGCATGTCACAATTGGGAATACAGTGTTACTAATAGAAATGCTTGCAACATGAGATGAAGATAAGGATGAAATTGCAATAATTTACAGCGTGTTCAAGAGTGACTTGTAATCCTCCATTTCAGTTGTCACTCCTGTTTGGCTTGTCAGATACAGAATTCTTCTGCAATCGGGAAAATGAGAACACAGTTTAGAAAATAATGACATGCTCGGTATAATGTTCGACTAGATAGTATTAGACAGATTAAGGACGAAAACGAAGTTAAAATCTTGTATGTTGTATGTGGAATGTTATCTAACACTGCATGAAATACACTCAGTATTGGACCATACTTGACAACATAAAAAAATAAAATAAAAAATGGATGAGATAGAAGTATCTTTTGCTATCTTAATATTGTCCAGCACCGTCTAATTTGCCATACAAGAAATGCCATAGACATGGTTGAGAAATGGTAATGAATGGGGAATTATTGAGGTACCATTACCATATCAGCAGAAGCTGGAATCCAGTCATTAGTAGCAGGATTTCCCTTGCATGAGGCATGAGATTCAGTTGCAGAATCTGGTACTATGCTGAAGGAAACCCCATTTGTGTTCTCCACATTTATGAAACCTGTTCCAGTCTGTTATGAAAAAGAATTCACACATTATGATACCAAAAAATGTACATAAAAACATAGCTAAAATATTTTGTCTTTGTGCTCATCGAACTTGTGTGTCGATTTCAAGTGGATGACTGAACTTCATTAGGTTGGAAAAGCAGGAAAGTCAACATCGCAGTCGAAGATTTGTGTTCAGATTGTATTCATTTATGCCGTGTAATTCATCTAATTGTTAGGGAGTGAGTGAGGAAGAATTCAAGGTTGGCTTAGGCTATCCTTCAATGTAATTCGTGTTGGCCATTGGCAGGAATTTTGACTGCGTCCGATCCCCAATTCTTGTTCACCTTGGATGATCGAATGGATTCCCCACCCCCCCACTCTAGTACGATCATACCAAGTGTACAAAGCCCCTGTTTGAGATCCATTTTTTGGGGAAATGAGGGTTGAAATAGTGATTTTTGAAGAATATGTAGTTAAAAAATATGGAAAAGTTTTGTGGGTTTACGCGTAAAATTATTGTGGAAGAATATTTAGCTGAAAATGAATTTTGGAAAAAAGAGTTTTGGAAAAATTGGGGCTCAAACTAGCGTAAACTCAGATAAAGTGACTTGATTAAAATATAATCTTCAACGATCGATTCGTAACAAAACAAAGTTTAGTAAGCTACTTAACCCTAAAAAATTTGTAAAATAAAAAAATACCCTGTGATGTTGCTTGTCAATGCAATTGAGGTCACTGTAATACTCAGTTTCCATAAACTCCTCAGCTGGTTTGCTTCCTTTGTAAACCAGTTTCTGCACCAAAAGAAATGCTTGTTTATTAAACACAATATTCTAAACCAGTTTCTGCAGGAAAAAAAAAATAATAAAAAAAAAATATTCCTGATGGGCAGTTCCCGAGGAAAAAAGGTCCCACGTAACTCGCCCTTTAGAATGAGTCTTTCTATCTCGGGATCTATTTTACGAGTGAATTCCTGGTTATTTTAATGAAACGAAAAAATAGAAAGATTATCTACGAAGATCAGCCGTTTGCATCAAGAAATATCTACGAAGAGGTGTAAAAAGAGGTTTCTTGCTTTCTAAACACAACCCTCGATATATATCTAGCAATATGCAGTACATTTATAACATGTTTGATAAGAAAGATTAGATCGTACTAAACAAATATTAATGAAGGAAAATTAATTGAGATCTTGCCGAGTATTGTCTAATCTAATCCATAAAATTCATTAAAAACCCTATAACTTTCCGCTCTTTCCTATTCATAGTTCCTCGGCGTGTTTTCACATCGAGAATTATTTACACGCTTATTAAGTCCAAACACATCCATCTAGATCTAGATCTATATATTTTATATTGGTTTATCAAAGAATACATTTATAAGTAAAATAAGTAGCAGCAGATGTACCTGAGGATCCTTTTCGAGACGTTGGAATTCAGCATATTCAGGATTATTGACACCATTAATGGAGTTTAGGGCATCAGTGTAAGTGGTAGAATACTCACTCCTCTGAGGTTTCGTGTGGCGTTTTGGTGCCAAAGCATCAAAATGGTCTCTCGTTTCTTCCTCAATCTTAACTTCCTCCTCTTTAGACAAATGAACATCACTACGATTTGGCCTTCTGCTACACTCCATTATTAATTCTCTCCCTCTCTCTATCTCTTCTTTGATTGTTTTTAATTTAGTTAATCTTCGTACATATATACTAGTATTTAGGCAGATATTTTCTTGTATGTGGCTGGCAGAGATAGGGGGCACCCTCTCATTTATTTATTTTTTAATGTGAATTTTTTCTTCTAGGTATTAATATTGTACAAAAATATTTTCTCGTCTTTCCCTGACTCAGCCTCTAATGTTAGCATTTCTACTTTGGATACATTTTCAAAATGAAAACTCTTCGAAAATCCAAAATAATTTTCGAGCTTTCATGTTCGTGTTTTTACAATTTTTTTTTTTTAAAAAAAATCATACGCGTTCGTGTTTTACTTCTTAAAGAAATAACGTTTTAAGATATTTTGATAGATAGATAGATATTTGTGGAATAGTCTTCAACGTGGAGAAACACGGAAGCGAAGAGCCTTATCCATGGATTGACAAGTTGTACTGTATCTCTTTCAATGGAGGTCCCATGCAGGCATGCATGTCTTTGCAGGACCACCTGCAACTGGTTGAGACACAATTAGCCTATGTTTAACTCCCTTTTTAAAAGAAATTCATTTATATTTCATACTCATTTTTAATGGTACATTTACACTGTTTTGCACGTAAATTCAAAACATTTATTCCATTTTTAACAACACATTCATCAAAAAATCACTATTTAAATCATCATTTTTACCCAATAGCCAGACATAGGCTTAGGTATGGTTGGACATATTAAACCGGAATTTCATGATTTTTCTTGTTGAAGATAAGAACTTAATTTTAATTTTTCTTGTTCTAAATTTTAAGTAACTTATTACTTACTAGCTCATACAGTGTTATGGAATTTAACAATTTTTTTTACTGATATTTTATATGATAGTTGCTATCCAATAAATCTAGATGATGGTACTCCAGAAATTTGATCATCTAGCCATAAAAAAATTAATACACATGAGATGTGGCAAAATTTTAAATTTGATTTAGAAAGAGGAAAAACAGTGTGTAAAATTAGTTCAAAGGAATATGTATGGATTTGCGGTCAAAGCACCGACACATTGCAACTAACAAAAAATCTCATGTTAAGGAAGAGAAAAATTAGATGCTAGACAAACTGATATATTTGTGGATTAATTACTTTTTCTAACTTTTCTTATTCACAAGAAAGAATGTGAACTAGTATGTCAAATTTTTTGGCAATAAACAAGTTGCCTATCACTTACACAAAAGATAAATACTTCCAGGACTTTATAAAAAAGTGTATCCAACCCTCTTATCGAGACGTGAGTAGAAATATTGCTCGTTCTGATATTATGAAATTAATTCATACAATGACTCAAAATTTAAAAACAGCATTTAATAATTTTAATGAAATTATTTATTTTACATCAGATTGTTGGTGTTGGTCTGGATGTACTATAATGGTTACACTTGTGTCATTGCACGTTTTATTGATTATAATTGGCTACATAAGAAAATTGTTGCTTTTTGTTTAGTTGAATATCTACTGTATAAATTTGTATTCGTATTTATCACAAGTGTTCGATGAATTTGACGTTTTTCACATATCTACCATTAGTTTTGTCATATGCTTAGTTTTGTCACATTTTAATTAGAACACTTCCCAACCCTAGTTTGATGCTAAATTATTTTATATACGGTGTTTGTCATATGTCTATGTTTAATTTAGTTGTTCAAGATGGTTTAAAATTAGTACCACCACAATTTTTCAGAATAAAAGAGAGTATTAATTATATCACTTCTTCAAATTCTCGACAAGAATTTGGAAGGATGATCTACAAAAATTTTGGAATGAAAAAAAAAAAGTAAATATCTACATGACATACCAAATAGATAGAATTCAACATTTCTTATGCTAAAGTCGTTTGTTGACTATGTAAATTCTATTAATGTTTATATATGCTAATTCAAAGTAAACCCAATTTCATGTTGAAGATTCAGATTAGGAAACTATATTTAAATTTTACGAAATTTTAAAATCTTTCCATAAGGCAACAAAAGTTTGTTTAAGTGTTTATTACCTAACAAGTTGTTTGGTGATTCACTGATATAGTGCCTGTTTGATATTCATTAATGTTATGACTTGCTACTAGCACTGCCACATAGCCAACCTAGTTAAGTTGTGGACACACTCCTACCGAACCGCCAGCCATAGAAGACGAGACCCTGGGGTAGTTTTTGAGGCCCGACTAATCTGAAGCGGCCTAGGTCCGAGGCTCCACCAGCTAGTGACAGCCTACGTGCAGAGATACTGAATTTATTACAGAAATTTTATTTGAATGATTGATGTGACCCTTATAAAAAATATATTCGTGTCTCCTCTTGTCAATATGATATAAAAGCATTAAATGCTTTGTAAGGCTAGGAAAGTCAACATGATGACTAGGATTTGATGCTTCAACCGGGAGGATAAGTCCACGTGTAATTTTATCTAAAGGTCACCATTCCATTTGTAACACTATAAATACCCCACCATGTAACAATTTAGGATCTAATGTAACTTTAGACCCTTGAATTAACTTATTTTATTCTCTTACATTGATTCATAATTTTTAAAATTGAGTTCATAGTGATTGGACATCTCGTCGGAACCCGAACGGAAACGTCTCGTGTCGTTGAGTTTTCCCCACGTCCAGTTTTAGAGTGAACGCGACCGTTGATCTATCGTCACATCTTGGACCTAGCTCATGCATGCACGTTTGGACATTCTCCTTGAAAAATGATTTGTTCTTGAAAAGGAACAAGAGGAAGCCCCCAAAAGTTGGAAAGTGAGTTTTAGGCTTGGAAAGAAATGAGCTCAGATGGCGACGCTTTTCCCAGGCGTGTGAGAGAGAGCCATGACGAAGTTCCTGCCACAGTAGCCCTAATAAGTCGACGTCGACCTCACCACCATTACAGACGAGGTAGAAGGAGGATGACATCCCAACTTATTAGAGAAATAGCCACTAGGCAACCAACATGAGAAGTATTACCAACCAAAACCTAGAAATGCAGGAGCTATTGAGGCGGATGCAAGGCCAAGGTGGGCATCCGACGGGGTACAAAGTCAGAGAGCCCATCCTTCTAGACGCGCCAGGGGAGTTAGCCCCCAGTGAAACAGAAGTGGGAGTTGATGTTTTTTCCAACTATGCTTCTGGCCGACCTAGGAGGCTCCGTTCAATATGGAGGTCAACTTTTCCCCGAAGTACGAGTCAGATAACAAGTCTCGAAGATCTAATAGCGTGTTCGATCGGATTAGTTCTACTAAACCAAGGCACAAGCAGCACTATGAAATCCCAGCACCTCGGAATAGGCCACAGCCCCAAATCCTGAGATTCGACAATCGAAGGAAAGGCAAGAACATGCCCACCATGTTGCCCCACCTAGAATAGGCTTCAAAGAAGAGACGAGAAGGCGGGCCTCTAACCTCAGCAGAAGCAGTATGGGAGGGGACCCACAGAGGGGGCCGCCACTTGTCAATTCGGTAAAAGATTTGGTAAATGATTATGTACACATAGCGCGATTGACTTATTTTATTCTCTTACACTGATTCATAGTTTTTAAAATTGAGTTCACATCGATTGGTTCTCATTAAACAATCATATCTCAGACATCTCGTCGAAACCCGAATGGAAACGTCTCGTGTCGTTGAGCTTTTCCCTCATCCAATTTTAGAGTGATCTCGACCATTGATCTATCGTCACGTGTTGGACCTAGCCCATGCATGCACAAGTGAACACGACATCTGTTGAGTTCATTTTTTGGGTTAACAATTAATTATTTTATGGTTTGTTACATGATCATTTTGATAACCCAAGAATAACTAACCAAGAGGGGGGTGAATTGGTTCCTTGAAACTTTTTCGACGCTAAGTCAAAAACTATTTGATACCAACAAGGTATAAGTGCAAAGTATAATATAGCAAGTAATTAAGCAAATATGATAACTTAAATCAAGTATGAATAAGGCACAATATAAATGACAATGTAAAGATAACAAGCCAATTTTAACAAGTTGTTTGGTGATTCACTGTTATAGTGCCTGTTTGATATTCATTAATGTTATGACTTGTTACTAGCACTGCCACATAGCCGACCTAGAGATACTGAATTTATTACAGAATTTTTATTTGAATGATTGATGTGACCCTTATAAAAAATATATTCGTGTCTCCTCTTGTCAATATGATATAAAAGCATTAAATGCTTTGTAAGGCTAGGAAAGTCAACATGATAACTAGGATTTGATGCTTCAACCGGGAGGATAAGGCCACGTGTAATTTTATCTAAAGGTCACCATTTCATTTGTAACACTATAAATACCCCCACCATGTAGCAATTTATGATCTAATGTAACTTTAGACCCTTGAATTAACTTATTTTATTCTCTTACATTGATTCATAATTTTTAAAATTGAGTTCATAGTGATTGGACATCTCGTTGAAACCCGAACGGAAACGTCTCGTGTCGTTGAGTTTTCCCCACGTCCAGTTTTAGAGTGAACGCGACCGTTGATCTATCGTCACATCTTGGACCTAGCTCATGCATGCACGTTTGGACATTCCCCTTAAAAAATGATTTGTTCTTGAAAATGAACAAGAGGAAGCCCCCAAAAGTTGGAGAGTGAGTTTTAGGCTTGGAAAGAAATGAGCTCAGATGGCGACGCTTCTCCCAGGCGTGTGAGAGAGAGCCATGACGAAATTCCTGCCACAGTAGCCCCAATAAGTCGGCGTCGACCTCACCACCATTACAGATGAGGTAGAAGGAGGATGACATCCC
>CAIGRF010282751.1:13884-24495 GCA_903798235.1 Fraxinus ornus | reverse complement strand
GAAAATAGATCAAAATCGCGTCCAATTTGGTTTTCAAAAGAGTTTGAATCGCGAAAGGAAACTAAAGATTTGTTTGCGAAAAAGGCACGCGGCACATCGGTATAACTACCACGCGTGCACCGTAGAACCAAATGAATCTCGGGTTGGGGAAAATAGGGTGCCCAGTGCATGCAGGTCACTTTTGTTCGTCCCTGAGTAACTCTCAGTATTTTGGTCATATCGTTCTCTACAAATATCCGATTTGGGTGATTTAAAATACATTAAATAGGTAATTTAAAGGACTACAATTCTTCTAGATGTACAATATTTCCAATTCGAATGTTTTCTATTCGAAAAATAGGTTTCAAGTTGAGGCTAAAAATCTTGAGCATAACTTCTTCAGCAGGAAATTGATTTGTGAAAATACTTCCATTTTATTTCACTCCTTTGACCTCCAATTGCATCCAAATGATCATATATCATCTTCAGTCATCGTTTTGTTCTTCAAATCAACTATTGGGTGTTTACACTCTGATCCCCAATTTTTAGATTTCCTTCGTTTTTACACGTTTTTTTTATTCATTTCTTCCAAATCCACCAATTTGCATTGAGTTCAACCTAACAAACATAATTAACACAAAATTAAGCTACAACTCATCCAAATCACTAACAAATACTCTAATTTAATGGCTTAGATAAGTGTACATAATACATTTATCAAGTATTCCCAAACTTGAATATTTGTTTGTCCCCAAACAAAATTATAACCTAACTTAACCAAAAACTTTAAACATACATATAGTTAGATAATTTACATTTGTCTCAAAATTATAGTATATGTTTTAACACTATAAACAACTATAAAATTACAATGCTAAAACTAATTTCTACATATTCAATGTAAAATCGACGTGTGTTTGAAATTAATGTGAAGCATCATAAATTTATAAAGTGACTCAAATTCTAACCTTAATAGTCAAATTTGTCATTTCTCCTCTCGTGAGTTTCATACCGCCAACCTTATTCTTGTCACTCTTTTCCCATGGTATGATCTAAAGTTGAATTTATATAATATTCCCCATCCTCTCTAGTTTGATTAGATCTTACTAATTGCAGTTCAACACATCAACAAATGCGGATTCTCCTTATTTTTGATTGTTTCAACTTTCAAGAATCAACTAAGTTAATAAACCAATGTCAAAGGTTTAAATTCTCTCAAATAAATATTTGGGGATTAATCAAAACATGTAATAATTTTTTTTTCCTATTTTCCTTTTTTTTTTTCATCTTATGTGCAAACTTCTCTCCTTTATACTTTCTAAATGACCCTTATGGCGAGCTTTTGGCAGATGACTCCCAAGTCAAGTGACTATAGGGCACCATGTTTTATATACCCTTACATGCTTAATCACTTGAGTCATAAAGGGTACGAACATAAGTTTCACAATAAGACAATATTTTCTCTTTTCATGCAATGATTAGTGCAATACCCCTTATTAAGCATTTATTCTCAAAAATCAATCTCTAACTTAAGATTTTCACCTAATTTTCATCTTATTAGCATTAGACAATCTACAAAAAATCTAGCACATGGAATCTACATCTATCTCGATATTCCCGCTCAATCATCCCCAATTTGGTTTAATGATGTATAATTTAGTGGTTCTTTTGGTTTAGCATCTAAGGTCCACATTTTTTTTTTTTTTTTCTGAATCAAATTATTTCTTCATGATATAAAACATAAATCTTGTGCGCAAAATATCAAATTTTATATGAATAAACATAAATCAACCTTAACACGTAACTTTTTTACAATTTATAATCTAATACATATTTCCAAATATATGCATCATGGTAGATAAAATTATCTAACCCGCACAAGCACATGAAAGTAATAAATAAGTAGAAAATATATTTTTTTTTGCACTCGAACAGGTGCTCAAATCAATAAAAACTCAATATTTTTCCCAACCTTATAAAAATTAAGGGCGAAGAAGGGAACTAAGTACTCTCCTGATATATATTTGAAGGTGGTGTATGGATCGACAAGAAAGTTTTGGCCCGCTTGCTATATATTTTCCCTTGTCCAATGTGTTCTGGTGACGTGTTCCTTCAAAAGAGTAAAAACCAATCATAACATCAAACAACTTGTAGTATGCTCATACACACCTTAAAGGGAAATATGGGAATGAATGTACCTTATACTACTAAAAGTAATAAAAATTGCTAATCCTAAATCTAAAGAGTAAAATAAATAAAAAGAAAGAAAATTGGACTGCCTCCCAATAAGTGCTTATTTATAGCCATTAGCTTGACTTTATTGTTTTGACTATTGATGGTGGCTTGAAAAGAGAGTTTCCAGCCTTGCATCGACTGCACATACAGTTGTTTCTGAAGTCATCTTTAAGCCTCAAGATTATAAGATCTCCATTGTTGTCCCGCCCAAATACTCCACCATCTTCCTTCTTATTCTTGTGACTTCTACAATGGTCTATCCTTCTGTACATGTCAATGTCGGAGGTTGTTTCAGTGGAGCATTCACGGTGAAACTTTGTTATTTTTCTTCAATCCTTAAGATTATTTCATTTTTTTCAAAATTCATTAATGTTTGTGCAGTAGATAAGAATGTTTCCTCAAAATTAACAACATATGTTGAGTATCTATATCAAGGATAATGAAGTCAGTTGGAAAAAAGTGATCTCCAACTTTGATGAGCATATCCTCTACCACTCTAAAAAGATGTTTGAGTGTCCTATCAACCAGTTGTAGGATTATTGATATTGCTTTTAGATCATCCAATCCTAATTTCCTATATATGCACAATCGCATCAGATTAATACTTGCTCCACAATCAAGTAAAGCATTTAAATTATGGAACATCCTATAAAGTAAGTATTTTAAAATTCCCTAGATCTTTTAGTTTAGGAAGGAGCATTTGCTTTATGATTGCAATACACTCTTCTGTCAGAGCCAGTGTTTCATCTACTAGCAACTCTCTCTTCTTAGTCAACATCTCTTTTAGGAACTTTGTGTAATTTGGAATCTGTTTAATGGCGTCAATGAAGGGAATGCTGATGTGAAGTTATCTGAGTGCATATAAGGATGTCAAAATGGCTCGTCGGCTCGAATTACCCATGGCTTGGCCCGAAAAAAGATTGATCCAAGCTAGCTTGTGTGGCTTGTTGAGACACATGGGCAGGCCCGTATCACGGGCCATTTCGGCACAAACGAGCAGAGCTTCATTAAAAACAAAAAAAATTTAAAAAAAGGTAAATAGCTACCTACAACGTTGCAGGTAGCTACATGAAAAAAATGTGAGTCGGCTCAGTTCGAGCCCAGCTTTGCTCGAGCCTCAATTTTCTTGCCGAACTTTTGCTCGGCTCAGGCCATAAAAAGCCCGAACCAATTTTACTCGAGCCAAGTTCGAGCTTCGTGTTTCAACTTGTGGCTCAGCTCGTTGAATCCCTAAGTATATCCAAGAACTTCTTAAATTGATTTCTAGCTTATTGTTCTGTAACCTTTGAGGGAATGTGACTAGAATTGTGTGTTTATTGATAAGAACATTTGCCTTAACTAGTTTATTGTCCAACTTTTCGTCTTGTGTAACCTTTGTTGATTCGTTAGATTGAACTACTTATTTCTTGCCCATGGTAGGAAACTGATTCTCCTCGATCTCTTTCTTCTTCACAGTAATTTCTGGCAGCTGAACTCAACTTCTCGTTGTGATGGTCTAGACTCGTCTTTCTTTAGGTTGTTTTCGAAATCTTTGAGGAAATGGAACAGGCGGCACATAAACTTGAATAAGTGTAGAAGGCTTGTATGATGGTGTCTTACCAATAGTCTCACTCTTAGTAATGAACTAAGTTAATAATTCCTCCATTGATGGCTTTCTATTTTGCTGCTGCAGTTGTTGGAATTCCGATGGTCTTGCTTGAAGATTTTCTCCTTGTCCATGACTTTAATTGTTAGCCCACGAGAAATTTAGATGATTCATCCATCTCGGATTATATGTGTTGGAGTAGGGGTTGTTCTATTTTCTCTAAAAAAAATTACGCATAACTAACCTCATCATATTGGATTACATGTGTGGACGCTAAATGATATCTTTTTGTAGTATGATCAATCCTCCAACCTTCGCAAACCGATTTCGATTGGTGTACCATGTTCACATTCTGAGTAAGGCTATCTAACCTCCTTGTCAATGCTTCCATTTGGGTTGCTAATGATATAGCTATGTTGACGTTGTGTATTCCTACTAATTTCCTCAACACTTCCTTATCTAGAATATCCAATATTGACCTTCCTGCTGAAGCATCGACTATGTTGTGAAATTCAGGTCTCAAGCTTGAATAAAATACACAAATCTTAGAGTCTTTAGGAATGTTTAGATTAGGGAACTTCTCGATGTAATCTTTAAATCTTTCCCAAACTTCTGGATAGCTCTCGAGGTCTCTATGCTTGAAAATATGGACTTCATTTTTGAGTTGATAGACTCGAGAAGGTGGGAAGAATTTCAAAGTGAATTTTTGCACCATGTCATTCCATGCAACTATACTCTCTTGGATTAGTGAGTTTAGCCAATTTTGTGCACCTTTCTTTAAGGTGTGAGGGAATAATCGCAGTCGAAAAGCGTTAGCAGACATGCATTTGTGACTAATAATATCGTACAACATCAAGAATGCTTGAATATGTTCATGGGGATTTTTAGTTGATCTTCCAGATAACCTGATATCATGATGATTCTGAAATAAGTTGATGACATCAGGTTTGATGTGGAAGTTAGCATGTCCAAATGGTGGATGTATGATAAGTGGTTACATAGGAACGGGAATGGGATTTATATAATCCTTCACTAAAGCTTCTACATCATTTACTACTATTCTCAGGTGCTCTAGCTGAACTGGATGGGTAGTGGTAATAGATTCTGAACTTGATTCGAATTTTGATTTTCTTCCATTTCTCTTGCTTTCCACTGTGCTCTTCTTTGTTGTCAGAATGTTTTTTTGATTTTGGGGATCTATTGGAAGAAACTCGATCTTGTTTGAATCTTTCATAACAATACTTTCTGAAAAGAGTAAAATAAGAGATTTAGTTCGTTCAATAAATAGCTTAAAAATGTAAAAACTTCAAATTTAAAATAACTAATAAACTCAAATTAAATAAATTATTCCCCGACAATGGCTCCAAAAACTTACCAGATAAAAAAGTAGTGGAAAAGGTGTTGATAAGTGCGTCAGAGAAGTTTGAATCCATGATCTCTTATCTTGAAGATTCTAGGGACTTGGCTAGCATCTCTTTGGCTGAACTTGTAAATTCTCTTCAAGCCACTAAACAAAGAAGATTATTTAGACAAGAAGAGAAGGTTGAAGGAACTCTGTTTGTAAAAGGAAAACAGAAAGCTCAAGCAAGTTTTGGTGGAAGGAAGGCTGAAAACAAGAAGAAGGAAGTAGAAGCTAAGGGCTCTGGCAAGGATACTAAGTATTCTCCATGTCCTCATTGTAAAGGAAAGGCCATTCACTCAAATGGTGTTGGTTCAGACTTGGTGTGGAATGCAAGTCTTGTAGGTAGTTTGGACATGTTGAAAAGGTCTGCAAAAACTAAAAAGAGAAGAAGGAGATGCAGCAGGCCAAATGTACAACAAGGTTGAAATTTGGTTACTTGATAGTGGTTGCACCCATTATATGACTTCAAACTCAGATATCTTTGTGGAGCTAAATGATGCTTACAGATCAAAAGTGAAAGTAGAAAATAGAGAGTATTTAGATGTGAAAGGAATTGGTAAAGTCTCAGTCCAAACACCATAAGGTATTAAGTTTATTTTTGATGTTTTGTATGTGCCAAACATTGATCAAAATCTGATTAGTGTTGGCCAATTGATTGAGAAAAAACTATACTTTAATATTTAAGGATAGTTTTTATACAATTTTAGATCGAATTGATGACAGTAGAAATGAGGCATAGGAGTTTTCCTTTAGCATGGGAGAATGTTAACTCACATGCCTTTGCTAGTACTATGGTTGAGTCTGCATCGTGGTATAAACATTTTGGGCACGCCAATTACACCTCACTCAAAAATTTGAATGAACTAGAGTTAGTTGAAAATATGCCAAAAGTGAGTGAGGATGCTTGTGTTTGTGATATCTGTCAATTGGGAAAACTTTCTAGGCCATCTTTTCCTAAAAACCAGTTTAGAAGAGCACAAAGCAAGCTGCAGTTGGTCCATTCTGATGTCTGTTGCCTTATGAGAACTTCAACCTTGAATGGTAGCAAATACTTTGCTCTCTTTATTGATGATTTAACTAGAATGTGCTAGGTTTATTTCCTTAAGATGAAGTCTGAAGTGCTTACAGTATTTTAGAATTTTAAGAATCTTGTAGAGAATGAAAATGGTTGCAAGATAAAGGCTATAAGGACTGATAATGGGACTGAATATACCAGTAATCAGTTTGACAATTTTTGTGAGGAAGTAGGGATCAAACACCTGCTAACCATTCCTTACTCACCTCAGCAAAATGGGGTTTGTGAAAGAAAAAATAGAACAACAATGGAAATGGCAAGATGCTTGATGCTGGAGAAGAAAGTGCTAAAAGAATTTTGGGCTGAGGCAATAAATACATCCATTTATCTAGTCAACAGGCTGCCTACAAAGGTTTTGAATAAACTAACTCCCTATAAAGCTTGGCATGGAGTTAAAATGAATGTATCTCACTTGAAAATGTTTAGAAGTGTACGCTACATTCATGTACCAGATGTAACGATGGACAAGCTAAGTCAAAAAGCTGAAACAGGAGTCTTGATTTGGCTACTGTGACAATGTAAAAGGATATAGAATTTATAATCCTCAAACCAAGAAATAGTTTCCAGTAGAGATGTCAAGGTTGATGAAAATTCTTCATGGAGTTGGGAGTCAAGTTCTGTAAACAAAATTAAGGTTCCAAGACTAACTCTACAAGATGAAGATGCTAATATTAATGAAGGAGAAGCTGAAGTTAAGGTTGAACCTGATGATGGATCAGATTCCGAGAATGAGGTGATAAGAACTAGATCACTTAAAGATATATTTGCTACCTACAATACAACAATTCTGGAACCTTCAACTTATACTGAAGTAGCTAAGTGCTAGGCTTGGTTAGATGCAATGAAGGAGGAGATTATGGTGATTGAAAAGAATGAAACTTGGATGCTGGTTGATAGACCAAAAAAACAAGAATGCCATTGCAGTAAAATAGGTGTTTGGGACCAAAATGAATGCTGATGGTTCAATCAACAAGTTCAAGGCTAGGCTAGTTGTAGAAGGCTATGCTCAGCAATATGGAGTCGATTTTACTATTACCTTTGCTCCAGTGGCCAGATTTGAAACAATAAGATTGCTATTTACAATTGCTGCTCAGTTAGAATGTAGAATATACCAGCTTGATGTAAAGTCTACCTTCTTAAATGGGCACTTGAATGAATAAATTATTTAGTGAACAACCTAAAGGCTTCATCATAAATGGAAAGGAGGATAAGGTATACCTATTGAGGAAAGTCTTATATGGTTTAAAACAAGCGCCAAGAAATTGGTACAATAGAATAGAAAAGCATTTGAGAGTCTTGGTTTTAGTAAAAGCATCAATGAACAAACACTTTACATCAAACAAGTGGAGGAGGATTTGATCATTATTTCTCTATATGTTATTGATCTCCTAATTATAGAGAGTAATGCAACCTTAATCGAAGTGGTGAAGAATGAAATGAAGAAAGTATTTGAAATCATAGATCTGGGTAAAATGAAGTATTTCCTTGGAATGGAGATTGGATCAATCAAATGATGAAATTTTTGTTTGCTAAAAGAAATATGCTAAAGAGGTGTTAAGAAAGTTTGACATGGAGAATAGCAAATCAGTTAACACCCCTTTAGTTCAAAACTTAAAACTGATGAAAGAAGATGGAGCAAAAAAGGTTGATGAGAAGGTTTATAGAAGTTTAGTCGACTGTTTGTTGTACCTAGTTGCCACCATACCTGACCTAATGTTTGTTGTAAATATGCTGTCAAGATTTAGTCAAGAACTTAGTGAAATTCACTTCCAAGCTGCAAAAAGGGTGCCAAGATATATCAGAGGAACATAGGAGTTTGGAATAAGAAATAAAAAACTCTGTTTCTAACTGGTTTCACTGACAGTGATTGGACTGGATCTGTTGATGACATGAAAAGCACTTCAGGCTACACTTTCTATGCTGGTTTAAGCCTTATTTTTTGGAATTCAATTAACAAAAAAATGTTGCACAATCAACTACTGAAGCAGAATAAATAGCAACATCAGAGACAACAAATCAGGCCATCTGGTTGAGGAAATTGATGAAGCATTTGAGGCATCAACAACCTAATGCAATACCCATTCTTTGTAACAATCAATCTGCTGTGGCTATGGTGAAGAATCCAGTGTTCCATGGGAAGATAAAACACATAAAGATTAAGTACCACTTCATTAGGAAAGCTCAAGAAAGGAAGGAGTTAGAATTGAAGCACTGCAGTTCTGAAGAATAAGCAACTAATATTTTCACCAAAGCATTGCCTAAGGAGAGGTTCGAAATATTAAGAGAATGTCTTGGTGTTTCCAAAAAAAGTGTCAAGGAGGAGTGATGAACCATGTGACACTTTTGTTGTCACTTATGGATTGTTTTTTGTTTAACTTATCTTATGTATTTTTGTACTCAAGTGTAGTCTATGATATGAAGTGTAACTTAAGCGAGTTGGTCCTACAACAATCTAGTATGTAATCGAGTATGGTAGGAGTGGAGATAGGTAGAATAGTTGGTAGAAAATGCTTTTGAAATGTACCTAAGTATGGATATATGTAGCAGCCGTGTATATCCATCTTCCAGTGAATGAATTGTATAACTTTCTCTCCTATTTGTCTTCTATAATCCACCAGGTTCAGATTGGTTGTATATAGTTCCATGGGGAACTCAAAAGCTCATGCTTAACATGAAGAAAAGATATCATGATCCGGTCATTTATATTAGAGAGAATGGTCGTGTTTGATTTATTATGTCAACTATAATTTATAGAAAGACATTTATATAATGTTGACTAATATTAATTTGCTGAAAATAATATCTCCACAACTTGTGTATGCGTAGGGATGGACAAAGTGAATGATAAGTCCTTGACTTCTACACAGGCTCTCTTTGATGAGATAAGGATTCACTATCACCAAGAACATCTCTACAACCTTAAGCAAATGATGAAGTAATTAAGTAATTTAATTTGTTGTCCAAATTAATTTAATTAAGAATATATTTACGATAATTTATTAACTCAATTTGTGTTCGTGATTTTTCTTTTCTTTTTCAGTCAAGGTGTTAATGTGAAGAGTTATTTCATATGGTCTTTGTTTGACAATTTTGAATGGCTCGCGGGATATAGTGTCATATTTGGCATTATTCACATAAACTATGAAGATGACCATTTTACAAGGTTGCCAAAAAGCTCAGCTATATGGTGGAGGAATTTCCTCAGCAATAAGGCTGTGATACCATTGCAGAATGAAGCTGAGAATCCGAAGAAAATCATAAAAGGCTAAGAAGCGGCTAATTCAGTTTATAAGAAATAGTGCTTCCTTAATGTTATGTTGAATAATGCACTGTTACAGATGTTGCTTCTAGTCTGTTTCCTTTTTTCTTCTTTTCTGTCGGTTGAGAAAGCCATATTTCGACTTGCACTTGTTATGTTCAAATAAAAGGACCTAGTTGTCAACTTTCATTTTAATCATCATCATTGTTGTCAATGTTTCCGTATAGGAATTGAGCAGCTTAATTGTCGCTGTTATAAACCGGATCGCAAAATAATGACAATAATGAAGTATGAAGAAAAAATAAGAACAAAAGAATTTACGTGGAAATCTAATTTGGGTAAAAACCATGGGCAGAGGAGAACAATCCACTATAATCATTAGTTTTGTGTTTACAATATCAATATTTCAATAATCTCAATTGAAATCTAAACTCTCAATCTCTCAATATGTTGTTGAAGATAAAAAAAATAATATATGAATGTTACAATATGGAGATACAATGTGGTAATATATATAGAATATCTCATTGGAGTCCAAGATAGAGTAGAAATCCAAATAACCAAGAAAAAACCACATATAGAAGTTGATTACGTAGCCTGGGCACCGCGGTGCCCGTCATATTATTTTTGGCCAGTGAGGCGGGCGCCTCGGCGTCCACTGTTGGCGCCACGGCACTGGCACTTCTGCCCCAAATATCTTCGTGGTGCTGCGGTACCACTTCCTTGTCGTCATGGTGCCCGTCCCTTGGGATTAATGCTCCAAAATATGCCTTTAGCCATCCTAAAGTCCTTCTTCGTGTCAAACTCATAATTATTATTGAAATTCGATCTTCATAACTAGAACTCTACAAACCCAAATACTTTGAACTTCATCCAATCATCCAAACACTAAATCACATATAATTTGGATCATACCACAACAATTCTCCACCTTGAGCCAAATTACATCACAAGGAATTAAAAATACATCTTCAAATAAACACCATTCTCCTATTCCAAACAAGCCCCAATGGACTAAATCAATGACAAACACCAACTAAGTTCAAGCAATGCTCAAACTTAGAAATGGGAAGTGG
>CAIGRF010282725.1:31014-49350 GCA_903798235.1 Fraxinus ornus | reverse complement strand
CTGTCCCAATTGACTTGATCATCATTTCCAGCATTTTTTAATTTGTGTTGGGAATTTCTAGGTGTGAGGACAAATTAATAGATTAATAATCTATACTTGCATTAGTTTTGCACATTATGTTTTAATTAAGACCCTGTTTGACAACTATTATTTGAAAACTCTTTTTTCTTCATAGTCATTTTCAACCACACATTCACAAAATTAAATAGTTTGCAAGTAGTCTCAAATTTTTTTTTCTACTTTTTTAATCCCACGTTCTCCTAAAAATTACTATTCAAAACATTGTTTTTTTTTCCCAAATAATGATTGTCAAATAGGGGCTAAGTTAAGCTAGTACTTTAATGTGTAAAACTGCTAGCCCATTGAAATGAGTAGTGGTTGTGGCAAGCACGTTTCTTTACCTCATGCCAATGCCTTGGTGGGGGTGTGCCCATAATGGCTTCTTCGCAATCAAACAGAAGGGAGGCTATGGAGTTGTGTTGTGTGTGACATTCTGATGACAGTGCATGGGATGGGTGGATTGCCCAATGTGCAGTCAATGAGCTGCAAGCATGACATGGAGGAAGCATTCTTGAACACGGCAGAGTGACTCAAGTCTCAGTGTGCATAGAGGCAAGTTGGGCAGCACACGACATAGCCGAAGGCCCAGTGTGAGTATAATGGATGTGGTATCCCTTTAGATAAAATTTCTACCCAAGGCAATGTACATGGTTGATTTCAGCTTAAGGCAACTATGTTGGAGGCTGCTGATGTGGACTCTTAGTTAGCGTTCAAAGTCAAGACTGTTGCACCTGATGACTCTAAACTGGCCATGTTGGGGCGGTTGTGGGAATTGACTAGTAAGGCAGTTTCTGAGTAACGTGTGGAACTTTTGCAGGGACATGGCTAGTGGCTAGGTCGCCAATGCTAGAGTTGGTTAGTACACTGCACACCAGCTGGGGGGTGCCAACTTACTCCCATTTTCTATACATAGGGGTAGGCTGCTGTGGCACTAAACAAGAGAAGTGGTGTTGTGTTCCCTAAGTTTTCCCTGAGATTTGTTTGTTTGAGAGAGACAGTTGGGAGGTTCCCATAATTGCGGTGTTCTGTGCCTAGTGCCATTGGTTGTGTGCCTTTGAATCTTTGTGCAGTACATTTGTTTGTGTTTGTGGGCTGACTGAGAGGGATTCCTCAGTCCTTCAGTGGGTGAAAATTTGCTAAAGTGCTTACCCTGCGACAACAAGCTATTTCATCTTGTTGGCACCTGCTACCTCCCTCCCTCCTGCAATTCAAAGAAATGGCACTATCCAGGGTTGCTTCAATTAGCCTGTATATAATCATCAGACAAACAAGAGACTTCATTTTAATTATTGTGAAGTCTAATAGTCCAGAACTGTCATAGCACGTCATATATTATATTTTCTGCTTAGGAAGTAGCATAAATAGGACTTGTACTTCTAGTGGAAGTGAAAAATATTAGCTAAGAGGGAAGGAGAATGGTTCCCTGAAGATCCATTCCAACTAAAGGAGGGCTTATTAGCTAGGTAAACATATGCCTTCTCTATTTAACCATCAAATGAATGTCTTTGTGCATTAATTAATAAGGATTATCAATAATCTTTTGGCTTCGATAATTTCCGTAAAAAAATTGTAAAGGTAAAAATTACAACAAATGAAATAATCCACTGTCATCAAATGAACCATTGTCAATCACTTCTGTTGATTATTTTAGGAAATGGTTGCTCTTTCATGTAGTATCGTTTGATATAATTTTATTTGGTTCAAACTAAATTTTCTTATTATTTTGGTATTGTCATTTTTTGTTCTTTTCCACTAGGGAGGCATCTTGATGATACATGGATAGCATACATAGGTAATGACTTCAAGAGGACATTGAAGTGGCAAAAGAAATACTCAGGCATTCCAAGTGGGCGGTTTGGTCACTCGTGTGTTGTAATGGGCGATTCACTTATCCTATTTGGAGGGATCAATGACCATGGGATTCGCCAAAATGATACATGGGTAGGACAAGTTATATTGAACGAAACACTTGGAGTTACTTTGTCTTGGAGGCTACTTGATGTTGGTGCAATTGCCCCTCCACCGCGTGGAGCTCATGCTGGATGTTGCCTTGATAATAAGAGGATGCTTATCCATGGAGGGATTGGATTATCTGGTCTCAGACAAGGCGACACGTGGATTCTAGATCTCTCAGAAAATCTTTGTTTTGGAACATGGCGAGAAATTGTGGCTCATCCATGTCCTCCATCCCGCTCGGGACATACATTAACTCATATTGGAGGAATGCAAACAATTTTATTTGGAGGTAGGGGATCGGGATATGAAGTCCTTAATGATGTGTGGCTCTTGAGTGCATCTGAAGGCCATTGGAGATGGATGCAACAACTATTTGAACCACAAAACATACCCCAAGGGTTTACCCTTGCACGAGTCGGTCACTCAGCCAACCTTATATTAGGAAGTCGACTGCTTATTTTTGGAGGCGAAGATACATACAGGCACAGGAAAGATGACTTTTGGGTTTTAGACATTAATTCGTTGCCTTCAATTAAAATGCAGCCCAGTAATCTGAACTCAAAGGGATTATTAAGAAAAATGTGGAGACTCCTTGAATCCATTGGCCAAAAACCTAACTGCAGATCGTTTCATCAAGCTTGTGTTGATCATTCAGGGTGTTGCTTGTACGTCTTTGGTGGAATGGTAGACGGATTACTTCAGCCTTCTGAATCTGGTTTGAGGTTTGATGGAGGAATTTTCCTGGTGGAGCTTGTGCTGCGGTCTTAGAGTGGTGCTTTACTGAGGTGTTGATTGGGTGACTGAATCAGTAGCTCTTATGTGAAATACCCTGGGATGAAGTATATATCAGAGAGGGTAATCTTGATGGTGATGTCAGTGACAAGAATGGAAGTATTGTCTAGTATCCTAGAAGATAGTTCATAACTATAACACATGAAAAATAACAATGGAAGGTGCTCGTCTCCTCGCCCACCTATGTCCGTGAAAAGGCAGTATTCGCTGAGCTAAAGTCGAACAAAGTCCTTGAGCCTTGGCGACCTGATAATGTTGAAACTTATGGCTCAGGCTTGGTACTGCAAGTTCCGTAGATTGAAAAGAATCTTGTTATGGATTAAGAAATGAACAACTCTAGGGTAGAAGTAATTGAACTCACTGGTAATTTTGCATCTCTGTTTGATTTAAATTAAGTTTATAAGATAGTTTCTAGCATTGTGGCTGCATGTATATAATGAAATACAAGCGTCTTCCCTTTTACCTTCATCTTTTAGCTGACATTGACCTTACATTTCAAAATTTCTATTCTATGCATCAACTTTTTCTGAAGGATTTGAGAGACAATGGTAAAGAGTTTAAGCTACTTGAATGCTTCTACCTTTATAGTACACCAAATCGACATGTTTAATATGCTAGATCGAGCAGAATTGATCAGCATTAAAGCAAAGTAATGAGTTTGTCTGTCTAGTAGGGTCTAGATGATCATCAATAAATGTGACGGAGGTGCCACGTAAAAAAATACATTCAAATTTTATTGGACAATGTGACATTGACCATACCATCACATAAATCGATGATCATCTATATTTTAGATTATAACTTGTCTAGTTCTGTCTAGTCTAGTTAAAATTGACATATGAAATACACAGTGAAAAATACAGAACTAAGATCATGTTTGCCTAAGCTTAGAAAGTTTACTTATAAGTAACTAAGTTTTGCAATAAATAATTTATCTAATTGGTTATCATGTTCCCTTCTTGTAGACCGTTCTGAATCATTCCAATACAAAAAGAAATCGACATGACTTCCAATATAAATAATGGAAAAATTGAAATTTTACAACGATACCATCTATTATCTGTAAGAATGCACAAGAAAATAAAAACAAAAAAATTTGCTCATAAGCTCAGTTTTGTTCTCCACATTTCTCCGATGACCTTTCTTGGTGCCGGGTCATCTGGTCCTTTGTCTCGTTGCCCCGATGTAAAATACAACATTCCATTCCAAAATCCAACGAGAGTGGTTTTCACCCGATATGGAAGTTTTCCAATCACTGACCATTTCTGCCGGTTTAAGAAGAGAAAAATTAGACAGCGACATGAATTAGATGATGCACATTGGTCAGAGTAACACAACCAACACTATTATCTAGCTGAAATTGGAATTCACCATAAAGGTGCTACAGAGGAGCCAATTTCGAAAAGTCATCCGACTTACCATACGATTTTTACGAGTTCATACACGAAATCTGAAGGGTAGGCAAATGGCATGTGTAATAATCGACAACTTAATAAGTAATCTGTATGACTTAATGGCAAAAGCAACTACGTAACAACGGTAGACAACAAAAATACAAGGCTTCTGTTTGGATAAGCTAAAAAGTTATAAGTTCCTTTTTTATATCCTATCAAAGTGAAAATAAACTTCAACCAACTATTCAAAACTACAACCCATTTATTATCCACAAATTTCGTGGGATCCAAAACCGTTTCTACTAAAACGTTACTAATAAGCTTTACCCGAACAGTGGCAAGAAATGCCTGCCATGCAGTAATAGCATTACTACGTTCCACGGGAAATTACTATTCACAATAGACAAAGAACACATAAAATAAAAAATTATGTTCTCTGATTAGGATAAGTGATTCTTGATTTTAGAATTTTTTTCTGGCATATAAAATTCGTTAAGCCAGCAACTATGGTGGTATATGGTGAACTGACGTCAAAGAGTGAAACAACGATAAAAGGTCAGTTGCTGTTCACTAATTGGATCCTAATGGGGGTTGAGTTCTACTCTGCTATCCCGGACAGGGGGAACCTGAGTTGCAGGAGGACACCTTTCCACAAAATCAAGAGACAAGATACTGGTACAATGCTCTAATTCACAATTCAAATCTTAGTTTCATAGCCCAGATAAGGAGGATCATAGAACCCCCGAGACTGTAACCTGGGCGAGAAAGTAATAAAATACTCAATCTAAATGAACTTTTTTTGTTTCTAGAACAGGAAGACCTATTAGTGCACCAAATGGTTATGATGCCCAAGTGCATCTGCACAAACTATAGGTTCCTCCAGTGAAAATAATACGCGAAAAGCAGAGAGGTAACCGAGAAACATATTAAAACAAACAATTTTAATTTAGTGATTGAAAACTAAGCAAACGGATGTAAAACAAGCAGAGGACATTAACCTCAATCGTAGCAAGTACTATAAAATATTTGTTTTGGAATTGTTTGAAGATAAGAAGATAATTACCTGAGTTTCCAATTGGAACTGGAAAATTTCTCCAACAAGTGTCATCTTTTTTGTTACAGGATGCTTCTCTGTGGTGCCTCCAACAATAACAATAGAATTGTTAACAATTGCCCAGGCAAACTCAATGTGAGAATCGGGCTTTGGCATATGAGGCAGTACTTTCCATTTCATATCATCATCGAGCATGTAAACATCATCATATACAACCTGCAGAAATAAGATGAAATCATGAGGAATCTCAAAACATGTCCAGCAAATAATGAGAAAAAAAAAACTAATTTTACTGCTGCACTTTTTTTTTTTTAATTATTATTTTTCGGGGCGGGGGCGGGGAATGTGAATTCCTCCCGTCCTCTGTTGGCAACACTAGCTTATAAAATTCATCAAGTTTAGATGAAACAAAATGCTATCAAAGAGTACATGACAAACATAATGACAGTACATAGCATACCTTATCTGTCTAGGGAAGGAAGAAGATAAATTGGAAATCTATCACAGCATCAGTATTCATAAATCTTTAACCTGTTCAATCAGCTACCTAAATTTCTGTTAAAAAGCATATAAGTTATAACCTCGTTTCTACGGGAGCACTTAAAAATGGGAGATCCTGGTTTAGCCATGAAATCACCCTCTTGACCGCCAATAACATACAAACGATCATTAACCACAACACAAGCCCTACATACAAAACATTAAGAGCGGGAAACATTAGATATTGCGTGAGACAAGAAAAATCTTCAAGCCGGGCTATATTTATTTCAAGCTAAGCCTGGAGGAGTGTTTCCTGCCAAAAAGCACAGATGGATGAATTCTTCTGCCTGAAGATTTTTTTTTGTCCTCTAGGCATAATCATTCAAGAAGTTTCAGACAAAACCCTCCTCATGGATATATTCAAGTTTAGTAGTTCAAAATTAATCCACACGTTGGACTTTTATCATTTCAATAGACACAAATTCGTTCACCCCCTATAGCTTGAAAAGATGAAAGTATCAGAAATAGAACTCGTTAATCTAGGACTCAGCTTAGAAGCTAAGCCCCTGTTTGTCTACCATTTTATCAAACATTGTTTACTACAATAAACAATTTCCACCACACATTCACCCAATAAAATATTCTACATACAAACCAATAAAGTTACTTTAAATTTCAACCACACATTCTCCAAAAAATACTATTCATTACATCATTCTTCTCCCAATAATGGGAGACAAACACACCCTAAATGATACCTAGAATAACACATAGCCTGTTAGTAGTTCCATTAATGACTCTCAGCAGAGTATATGCTGAAACAAATCTTGAATACAAAACTTTTGCCCTCCCCCTCACTTCAGATCACTATGGCCCACTATAACCGAATACACGCATATGAGAGCATAGACACCATGCCGAAACAAAGAAAAATACTTTTCCATATAGTCTAGGGGGTGATCTCAACTGTGATTTTAATAGACTTCAAATATTATAAATTCTTAATGAATTTCGTGAATTTGAATATATTTTCATATAATCCATAAGAATCTCACTAAAAAAGGTGAAATTTCAAAAGAGTTTGTTATGTGTATTTTTAAGCTTGAAATCCATACAAAAACTCTTGAAATCCCATTATTAAATTATTAATGAAATCCTTATAACCTCAAGTTATTGTGGACATCTAAATTTTAGTGGACTTTAATGAAATTCATTAAAACCTTAGTTGGAGACACCTAGATTTAATGGATTTTAATAGAATCCATTAAAAACTCAATTGGGCACTCCTAAATTAACAAGATTTCTAAACTCCATTAAAATCCCAGGACACCCTTTCTGTTGGCAATTTAATCACTTTAAAGAAAGAATATAAGAAAAACCTGTGCGGTCCACCACGGGGTATGGGGATCTCCGTTCTCCAGTCCTTTTCCAAAGCTTTTCCATCTTTCACAGCAATACTCCAGTGCTCTAATCCAGGTGTATGCCGATTCTCTTTGCTGCCACCCATCACATGGAGTCTGCCTCGCCAAAGCTGGGTTGCAGGTGCATATCTGACATAACAATGTTCATGAATTTCACTCAAGTGTAACTGCTATCTAACTGAACTTCTACTTAATTTCAAAATATATAGATAATACCAATTGCGTTACAGTAAATTTTTCAGCAAGTTTGAACAAGGAATATTTAACAGCTGATAATGGTATTGTTCCTCAATTGAGACCTGGGATATCAAAATCATCTGAGCATTTTAAGAACCTAATAGAAGATAAAGTATTTTTATGGAGGGGGATTAAGCACTATATTATAAGATTTTATAAGAATCAGCAACAGTAGCATGGGATTGAAAAGGGCAATGAAGTTTAATTGCTCCAGTTGATAAAATGCTCATCTAGCTTGTAAAGGCTATCCAGAATTCTCATGTACCATGTCGGGGAATTCGCAAGAACTCATAAGATGTTCTGAAAAGCTATCAAAATTTCGAGTTGATTTTACATTTTTTTTTTCTATTAGAAGTGTGTCCATCAGGAACCAGTCTTAGATCGGTAAAGGCGAGAAAGTGTTGATGACAATATCTAAATTATATACATTTGGCCCAATCCAAAACTTAAGATTTTAGATCAAATGGTTCAACAAAACGACTGTCAAATATTCACTTCACAGCAATCAGTAAGAAAGCATGCTAGAACCTATTGATTGAGGAAAATATTATTCATTCAAATATATTGGTATTCAATAATTAAAGAAATATCACTTTCATAGGAGAAAAAGAAATGCCAGTTCTTCCAAGAAATTGCATGATCATAAAGTCATAAGAAAAGCCAATGAATTATCATTAGAAGACATGGCCAACAGAAAAAGCGTGCCATAACCATATAACTAAGAGAAACCAGCATGTAGAAGCACATATGGAATTCCTACCTTGGAACGGGCAGAGGAGGAAAGTCCTGCCATTGCTTTGTCGATGTGTCCAATACGAATGTGCGTGCTGTAGGTCCTCTACATTGAGGACCATATTGTCCTGTAACTATGTAAATATATCTCCCATCCGTCACCATACCTAAATGTGAATGTGCCATTTCCTTTGGCATATCAAACCTTTCTCCCCATGTGTTATCCGTGAAATTGTAAATATCAACATGAGAATGAACCTTCAAGGAAAAAAATAAATAAAACATCATTAGGCCTATAAATTGAGATTGATTTAATTAAAAATTGGCAGTAATATTAAAATGGATTTGAGGATATACGCACAAGTCCGTGTTGCCTTGAACCCTCGAAAGTTACAGGATTATATCAAGCACAAAACTTTGGCAGAATGAAGGAATTTTTACATTATATATATCCCAGGACTCACATGCATAATTGGAATGACAAGCAGAGTTACTGGAACCATCCCCAATATGTTGAAAACTACTATATTAAGAAAAACACAGGCAGTCTCTGTCATGTTTTTAGCTCACTTTCCATGGGTATATCAAATCTCAAATATCTTAACTCAAGTTGTGAAACAAGAGGCACGAGTGCAAATATGAGAAATCAGTCCCTGTTTCCAAAAACCCATTATCCTTTCTCCATTTCTAATTATTCATAGGCTTCAAATTTGCATCAGGCAGTTCCAATACTAGTTAGATGAGAGATTTTCCTAAAAGGCTATTTAATTCTTGCCAAAGTTAAAGCTCAGGAAAATGGAAAATCTTTCAAGCAATATCCATTATCCATTATCCATCAAAAGATAGTTAAATAAAACATGAGCAGCAGCATGGATCAGGAATCAAGCATTCATAAGATCAGTTTGCATGTTAGAATCCTCACATAATCAATTGTTCCATATCCAGCAAATACATAAAGAAGATTCTTGATTTGAATTGCTGCACCATCAAGACGAGGCACTGGTGCTGTTGACATTTTTTCCCATTTTAACTCTGGGCCAGGCAAATCAGCAAAAGTTGCCGATAACACCCTCTCAGGAACCACTCCTTTTTTATCTTGCTTAGCTTTCTCCTGTCAGAAAGCGAATTGGCATCAGAAATGCAAGTTCACATCAGGAACAGAGGAACAACACAGATAAAGTATTTACTCATTCACATAGACGTGCTCACACCACCTAAACTTGACAGTAATAAAACTAGTAAATAGATACAAGGAAATAACTATCTAAAAACAAAAGAATTAAGCTCCAATATCTCAAGATGCCTCAGCATTGTCTTTAAGAACTCACAGTATCTATAAGCAACTCTAATTTCATGTTTACCCATTACAATTTTAAACTTGGAACAACATTCTGACGACTTCAATATGCCACTTATGGATCCTCAAATTAAAATTCAATTGGATGCAGATAATAAAGTCAAGTGAAATATAAATCCACAGGCAGAAATTAAACAGTTTAAACACATAATTGTACAGTTACCCAAATGCTAGAGTTTCAAGATATGAGATCACATTCCACAGTAATAAATTAACTCACCTTAATTGGGGCTGAATCAGTGTTATTGTTAGAATGAACTACGTTAGGATCGATTATAGCGTGATAACTTTGAAAAGCCCAATTGTATGCTACTGATTGGGAAGCAGAGGAAGAGGAAGCCCATAGAAGATCTACAACAAAAAACGCTCCCAAAAGGGCAACCAATATAAACACAAATTTGGTAGTTTTGTGCTTTGCCCTCGCCATCCCTCACTCCATTTATTGCCTCTCAAAATTCAGCAGCATCAACAACCCCTCCCAATGAATTACAACACATTACTGTGTGTCTCTGCGAGAAAGAGAGATCAAATATAGCGATTTACAGTGTATAATAGATTACAAATATCCCGGGGGCGTTTGACACGAAAAATGTGTTTTTCAACCGTGATTGATGGTAAAATATAGGGTTAAAAGAGAATGAGAAAGAGAATGAGAATGAGAATATGAATATGAAAAGAATGGGTAGCAAACGGGGCTATATATACACACGCAACCCACCGGCCAAAATTCCGCGGGACTTTTTATGTACTCTTATTCATGTATGGGGCACAAAAAGTCGCATTTTTATTTCTTGAAAAGTGTATGTCTGGTTTAAGGGAAATCGCATTTTGTCGTGTTTAAGGATTAAGTACATTGTGCTTATAAATCGAACCAATGGAATGAGGGGTGGATAAGGAAAAGAAAATTTCCGTTTAATCCACTTCATATGTAGAAACCCGACATAGCAACCATTTCATTTTTAGCAATATCAAAAATTTGAGAGTTTATAATGAAATTTGGACATTCGTTTGTTTTGTAAAGACATGTCTAATACAATTTACTTTGTGCCAAATGTGAAAATAAATCAATCCCGAAAAATTTACGCACTTGATGAGTATTCTACACTCGTGATATTTATGTCACTTAAATTCGTTATTTTGTTATCCTTGAGAGAGTTTTATGTCGTTTTAATGTGTGTTTGATGTTGTGTTATAGGTTGATGAAATTAATGGAAATAAGCAAAAGTTGGCAAATTAGATAAATGTACTAAATTGTAAGATATCCAAAGTTCGAGGACTAAAGTGCAAATACTCAAAAGTTGTGTCGGACCTCACAATGAAAATTCGAGAGTGCTATGAGTCAATTTGATGAAAAAAAAATAAGTCAAATGGATCAAATATAATTAAAGTATGATCACATATCAATTTCCAACAGAAAAAGTTATGTTCTTGATTTTGATTCTTATATTGAGACTCATTTTTGACATAGCAAATATTCGAATTAGAAAATGATATATGAAACAACGTTGTAGCCATTTGAGTTATCTTTCCAAAACATCTTAAATCGCCTCAACCGGATATCGAGAGAAAAAGTAATGATAGAAATACCGAAGGATGTGCACTGCTGAATTTTCACCCGAAACGGGCACCGTAGCACCTCTGTCGCTGAAAATAAGCAGCATAATGGGCACTGCAGCGTCCATGTTGGGCGTTGAGGCACCGCTGGGTAAGAAAACGTGTTTTTAATATTTCTTGATCCTTTTCTTAGCCCAATTCAATTCTAATTCGTCCAAGACTTCAAAAATACTATAAATACATGATTAAAGACCTATTTTCAGGGATTGAGAATGGGCAAAACGTCAAAAGACTCGAGAAATCAAGCGAGGAGGCACGAAGAACATTAAAGTGAATTCTAACTAAAGTTTCAAAAGAATTTATCTTTCATTTCTTCCTTATGTTCTCTCATATAAATTTTATGAATTTCATCATGAACTAAACAATTTTATCTAGGTTTTGATGTAGCCATACTTGATATTATGATTTGATTTTGTTATAATTATTTCTATTTGACTTTTCTTATATGCTCGATTGTGTCATGAAATTAATGCTTTCAATTAATTGATCACTAATTGAATGAATAGATAATAGTTAATTTCGGCACTCGAGAGAGGGGAATTTAGGCAGATCATATGATTGACACAACGTAGATTTTATGGGTTTTGAGAGAAAGTATAAGATTTATGAAGTAAACTCCATAAAAGAATCGCGACTTTCATAAAATCTTTGATTTTAATTTGGAATAGAGATATAAGAATTGAATTCTAAGATTAATTTCTAGTTAGCCCTCGAGAGAGGGGTGAGAAATATATTACTCCCTCCGTCCCAAAAGATAGTCCCGTATACTATTTTTGTCCGTCCCAAAAAGATAGTCATGTTTCCATTTTAAATATGTATTAAATTTTTCATTTCCACATATACCCTTATTTAATACATCTTGGTATAATAGATACCAACTACCTAGATAAGGGATGAAGGGTATAGATGTAAAAACATAGTAAAATTTAATACTCTAACTATACTAACTACCATTTCTTAATCTGTGTGAAAATAACCATATGACTATCTTTTTGGGACGGAGGGAGTAGGATTCTTGCTTTTAAACATGAGAAAATTGACTAGAATAGTAAGGCATAATTGAATCATAATTGAAAGTTGGGTGAAATCATTCCCTAGACCTTTCTTATATAATGAGCCTGTTTGGTACACATTAAAATTTTCATTCTCATTCTTCAACTCATTTTCAACCACACATTCTTCAATAAAATAATATTTTCCATCGCATCAATAGTTTTTCCTTCTTTTTCAACCACACATGCTCCATCAATCTACTATTCCAGAATACATTCTTTCAAAATAATGTAGTTCAAACACACCTCGAGTCATTTGTTTACATTGCATTCTTTGAATTCGTTACTAAAATCATCGTTAGATTAGTTAACGATATTGAATTCAAAATTTGTTTCTCTAGATAAATTTGCTAAAATAATTATAGTACTTAGTATAAAATCATGTGGGTTCGACACTTTTACTCCAATACTATATTACAAAACTTGACACCATACACTTGCGATATATTTCACATTATAGAAAATGCGTGACAACACTTTCAAAAGTAATTTTTAACTTATTATCAAAATAGTAAACCAACTCATTCTCAACTTTGATTAATGAAATAATTATTTATTTTAAAGAGTTAAACTACGCTTACACCTAATTTTACACTTAGTTGTACATGCACGTGAGTTGGCAAAATTCTATACATTGATTTTAATAACATTTTTTTCAAACAATGACCAACTTTTGACACATAAGCAGGTGTCAACAAAGGTGGCCAAAATGTGGCATGATCCTACTTTAAAACCTGCTCATTTATAAGCGAACTTTTCAAGTTAGCCAAACATGAGTAAAATCCAGAAAGAAAGGACAGCTTATGCAGAATTTGCTTTTTATCTTTGCAAGACAAAACTGAAAAGCCAAAAATAAGCGGAACACAAACATGTATGCTTGCTCATTTCTACAATACAAACCATTCACATTACAAATCCTTTCATAATCTAACAAATAAACAACTTTGATTAGAAACTACATTAGAATCTTCACTATAATTGGCTTTAAATATTGAACAGAACAAACTTTTACAAGGCACAAACTTGGAGAAAAGTCGAACACGACAAGTTATTACACCGGGATAACATCCATCTCAGATGAATCTTCGCACCTCAGAACAATTCCCTCGAGACTAGCGGGAAATATACATTTAGTCCACTGGCATCCTATTGTGAATGGCTCTGCAGGAGGAACTATCATAAGCACATTTTCGTTTCTCTGAACAACTCCCATTACGCTAACTGTGCTTCCTTCTTTGATAAACCTATCATACCAAAAATCAAATTCAGAAAGTTAGAATGAGTCTCCAATCTAACTATGCAGGCAGATTTGCAGACGTTCAGGTTTATAATCAACCTATGGGTTAGCACTTGTTGGCACCTATTTAATTTATAAGAAGCTCTTCCTGACTCCTTAATAAGGAGTGAATCAAGATTAAGACTGCCAATCAAGGTACTAAATGCGTGCTAGTGCTAACATTGATTGGACAGAAATGCTCCTTCCCTTTCCAACAGCAACGAGTGAGCCACAAGAATGCTGCATATTGCCAATTAGCTGCATGCCGCAAAAGAAAAGACAAGTAGAAAGCTTCGAACTTTCTTGGAGACCAAGAAATCCCTTCCAGCAGGTGCAAATGAGCACTGAACTCTTGACTGACAGAATGCCGCTACCTCTGCCACTTGACGCTTCCCGGGTGAATGAATCATTTGCCATATAGACTATCAGCTTTTTCCTTGAATTGGGACGGGGTCCCTTTCTCAATTGTGAGTGGCTTCGCCGGCCAAAAGCCAAACTCCTTGTGTAGACGGCTGGATTCCTATCTTGTGCATTCTTATGCATATGCATTGGTTAGAGAAGAGATCAGAGCCGCTTCGACATTAACTTTCTTTCCAAATTGACATGCTATTTATCTATCAGTGGTGCCACAACTTTTACCTCGAGTGGCTCTTTGCAGCTTGCAGTGTGTGCTTGAATTGGCTTTTTAACCAGTGAGAATTCAACCAGCGAAGGATCCAACTCTCAAAGTGAAGGCAACATGGGTCTTGACTTCGAATCCACGAAAGGGACTCAAATATTTCATAATTGGTCACACCTATTTTTATCCACATTTTTTGTAGGACTCACATGTATTACTCACTTATCCAGCACTCATTTCTATTTAGTGCTTGTGTGGGAGAGATTTTTAGATAATTGATTGAAAAGTGAATTTTTAGGAGAATGTGTGGTAAAAAAAAGTAGGGAAAAGTAACGGGGAAAATTGATTTCTTTATTTTTTTTATTTTTTTTTTTCTTTTTTAGAATGTGTGGTAAAAAAAGTAGGGAAAAGTGATGGGGGATACGTAAAAAATGATCTTTTTTTATGGAGAATATGTGGTTGAAATGAGAGTGGGGAAAACTGAAAAGCGATTTTCAAAAAATCACTCCCACACGAGCATATTTATAATTTAAAACACTACTGGTGACAACTTAAAGAAAGCTCAAATGTGTTTGGCAAAGAAAGCACTTAAAACTCACTTTTAAACTTAGCCATACATGCTTTAACATGTCAAGAGGGGAAGGCCAAATAAAAAACCTACCCTTCCTTCAATTGCATCATACGATCATCACTAGAAAGATTCCTCTCTCCCAACCACCGGACAAATTCTGGCGACAACTCTTTATTCAGCGGATCGACTTCAATGACAACGGATTCGTCGACGTATGGAGTCACCCGTGCACCACAGCCAGTTTTAACCAATGCTCTTAGTCCTGACTGAAAATCAGATATGTAGAAGTCGACAGCATGTTTCTGCATGGAGTATGGAGAAAAAACTCTAGTCAAGCACCATAAAACGACAGCATTTTAAAATAATTCGCAAATCCCGGAAAGATTTGCTCTTACCCTTAAGCACAGAACATATGATAAAGAAAAAAAAAATTACAGAGATTAGCAATTTTGTTATTCTCTTTTGCATATTCCTTTTTCTTTTTTACTCCCCTTTCAATACTTTTTTAGAAGGATTTCTGCATTTTCCTTTTTAACTTCTTAAAGAATATTTTGTTTTCACCAACTTCTAAAAAAATCACACAAAGTGTTTCGCGACAACAATTTTTAAATGGATGCACGAGTAACAAAATTTTGTCCTCACTTCAGATGATCTAAGTCCCCATGTAAAACAACGGTGTGTAGGATTTGCAGCCTTAGAATCCCATCCTCGATATTCATATAAACTGGTAGACGTGTAGACACATCTAGAAACCCTTTGGAAGGATGATTCAAGGGGCACATTTCCACAGGTCACCACCTTCCACAATATAACGAATCATCAGATTAGAAAATTTGAGTATATGAGAATATAAAATGCAAAAGTTTCGGTAACAAAACTAGCAAATTACACACCAGCTATACAGTAATGCAGCAAGTTCAAAATTCATCTAGATTAATTTGCCACCAGTTCCTGAAATGTTCCAGCCATATATAATATACAATAAACACCTCGCAAATATCCATTTTTATGTTCTCTCACTTTCTAAATCACAATGTTCTCTCATCCCACAATTTTTTTTTTTTAAAAGAAAAAGTACACAGAGAAAGAAAGGGCAAATACCAAATAATCCCCGTGGTTTAGACAAGTTAAAAGGAAATAGACTATTAACTCCCTTATAATTTACAGTACAGATTCCATCCGGTTAGTCAAGTTATCCAGCTAACAGGATAAATTTTGATGTTAAATTTCATGAGTACCCCTCTACATGCAAACCTTTTGCCATAGGGGTAATCAGCAACTTCATGAAACCACATGGGGTTAAAATGCCTTTTGGAAGTAGAATAACAAAGATCAGGACAAAACAGACTATGCATTACTGGCTGAGGCGCCATATTTCCCAAGATTATGTGACCACTTAGATTTAATTTGCCGTTTCCAAGAGCAAGTTATAGATACAAGTTTTGAAAAGTTCAAAAACTATGATGCATCTTCTTTAATAAGTGGACGTTCTTGTTAATGGCCACGTGTAACAAAAAAATCAGTCAATCACAACATCAGTATCCGACAACTACGGTATTCAAGGTTTGCGGGTTATAGTTAGGAATTAAAATTTTTATTGGACATAAATCAATAAAATATATGGCATCACATATTCAATAAAGTACATACCCCGGAGACCTTGACGTATTGCCCATTTTTGGCAGTTCTCAATTCAGCATCTGGGTAACAGGAAATGTATCCAAGGATAGCCTTTCTTCCCCAACAAGAATTCCATACAAATACGGCAACAACGATGCAGAACAGAACCACGACTACAATGAGGAGAATAGGATTGTGCACAGCCCCAATAATAAATCCCCCAGCGATGAATCCCATTAAGAAAAGTAAAATAATTGCCCACAATATAGGTTTCGGGAGGTTCCTTTTGAAGGAATAGTCATCATCCTGACCAATAGTCGTCACAGCCTGATTGTTAGCAACTGAGGAACCACGTACTTTGATCGACCCCATTGAGTCTAAAGGACCAGAAACCTTTCTTTGGGCCCCAAATGAGTTCAGTGGACCAGATGTAATGGGCCCAGATGTGATGAGACCTGTTGCGGGAAGATTTGGAGGTTGAGGACCTGAGTTTTGGCGGGCATTAGGCGTCACTCCCCCAGATTGAGGTCCAGAGGACTTTTTCATAGGTTCTCCATGTTTATTAAGTGGCCCAGAATTTGATTTCTTCATTGATGTCGAACCAGTTACCCCCATGGAAGGTACAGGACCTGAGGTAGAATAGCTGGACCTGGCTGCAGCATTGGGGTTAATAGGTCCAGAATGTGAAGCAGTTCCAGCGAAAGATCCTGTCCTCGATGGAGCACTGGATATAGGTCCTGACTTCCTAGACTTTGAGCCATCGGCAGGAATATCAAACATCTTTCCGAGCTCACCCGACTTCTTGATGTCCCCACCGGTGTAGGGCATGGCCACCGAGCTCATTGTTGGTGTTCTTTCCTTTGGCTGCTCCGGACGGCCCGATACATAAAGTCCATTGCTGAGCTGATGAGATTGGAATCGAGAACCCATTGGGTTTTTATAAAGCAATTGTAGAAGCGCACGCGATAGATGCCACTTCAGTTATATCGTCGAATTAGTATGCCTCTAAGAGCAAAACAAATTCCTTAATTAAGAAATCTTTCAATAATGCCAAAGATCAATCCAAATCTCTTATAATAATATCTAGAAGAAGAGGAAAAAGCAAAGCAAAATATCAACAGAGAACAATGTGACCACTACTGTATTGCTAAGTGGACCAACAACCACCATTCATTTGTAACAAACAAACTAGATGAAACTTAAAGTCATTTCCTTGACCCTAAAATATCAGTTGCGAAACGAACAAGGACAACAACAGAAGAATTTCCATCAAAGCATTTGAAAAGATTAATTGTTTAACACCAATTATCACCCCAAAAATGCCAAGATAACAGAGATGGAATGCAATAGGTATTGATTTACAGAGTGTGTGCGTGAGAGAGAGAGTATACGGGTGTGAGTGTGAATGTGCGGCTAATTAAAACCATATGAAAACACGAATTATAAACACCATTAACATACAAAATTCCTAAAAACACGAAGACATGTAAGGAATCTGGATTTGCTGAAAAACAGGGGAGAGAGATACAGTTGAAGACTACTGATAATGAAGTATAAACAACACTTTATTCGTAGTTGAAAGAAAAGTTCTAGAAAGAAGTCTTTCAGACAGGAAGATAAAAACTGCCCACTACGACTTCATATAAACCAAGAATGTTCCAAAAACTGACGATGTATCAATAAATACAAGCAATTAACTATATAAGCTGCACATGGGCTGTTCCTCAATAACCAGGGAAAAACAACAGAATTTGTAAAATACGAACATTTTCTGTTTCTCTGAATAACTCACTAAGGACAAAACCAGAAGCCAAAACCCCAGAAAACAAGGAATAAAAGTAAATCTGAAATACAATTATAATGCACAATTTAACTGCAAAAATGCCTAAACGAGTACAAATACACTAATTTTCAGAAATCACATATGTGTGAACAATAAATTATCTCAGATTCTATTGTTTTTCAACACTGAAAATAAAGAAATTTGAACCAAGATTTCAGTTTCTTTTGATGGAATCGGAACGTCAATCTTTAAACAGAGACACCCTTTGCCTAAATTTACTAAATAGGCGCCTAAAAAGAATGAAATCCAAAAACTAAT
>CAIGRF010282627.1:100214-112967 GCA_903798235.1 Fraxinus ornus | reverse complement strand
ACAACATCGCCACTATCCGCACCACCACCAACCAGATCTGAACCCACCACATCGATAATTAAACACCACCATACCCCGACGCAACACCAACACCACAACTCCACCGGTTGCCATTTACTGCACACACACACACACTGGCTGCACACATACACACACCCACACTCCCACAGCACACACACACACCCGCAGCAGCGTCGATCGCGACACTGTTGCCCGAACTGCAGTGTCGCGCGATGCTGCTCCGTTCAGCAGCGTCACGACGCTGAGAGACAGGGGAGGGAGAGGGAGAGGGAGAGGGAGAGGGGAAGGAGAAGAAGGGAGGGAGAAGGGTGGGAGAAGAAGATGTGAGAGATGAGGATAGAAGAAAATGATTTAAGGTTTGTTTGGGATTAGATATGGTGGGTATAATATTTAATTATTAATTCAATACCTGATTTTTGAGTAAATAATGTCTACACCTGAATTTTGAACTTGGAAAATTAAATGTCTGATTTTTTATGATTTNATTTTGAACTTGAAAAATTAAATACCTGATTTTTTATAATTTTCCCATGAAAATTGCCATCTTAATTGGAGAGTTGGCAATGGATCAAGCGGAACCAACCTACTACCAGCTCAGTTCGACATGTTGGATGAGATGGGCTCGGCCCACTGGTCAACAAACCAAGCATGAGTCAACTCGATGACCACAAGGCCAGGAATTGTCCATGTGGATCGAGCTGAGCAAACCCATAAACCCTCATATTATATAGTTTTTTGAAACATAAGTTATTTGAATACAAATTAATGAATCAGTGTTAACAAGTTGCAGAAAGCAAACTATTGTAAAAATTGCTATTTGTACATATTTTTTGTACAGATTGAGTTATAGGTGCTCAGATGGCAAAATTTAATTAGTTGATTTAACTTTATATTTTGTCCAAGATCCAATAAAATCTTCTCAGCTGGTATTCTGTAAAGCAATATGTAAAAACAGCATGTACGTGTAGCACTCCTCAAGTTCAACTATGATAATGGCATATTACAATGAATAATGTTATATAACATTATTGGTGCTTGAATTAATTGAATCATGTGACAATATATTTAAGGCCATGTTCGGTATATATTTTAATCTAAGTCAAAATCAAATAATTAATATTAACCACATTCATGGATCACACAGTTTTTCAACCACACATATCAAAAATTTCTATCACAATCTACTAAAAATCTAATTTTAATCCCCACCAAACACCATATAAATGATTCTATCACTTAATGACATGTAATTGCCACCTGAACTAATGCTGACATCAATGATGAGGTGAATAGCAATACTCTATTACAACTGACTCGTGAAGCCCAATAGCCTGAGACCTGAAACTTAGCTTGACCCTAAGTTCGTCTAAGAGTGTGTTTGAGCCACATTGTTTTGAAAGAATGTATTTTGGAATAGTAGATTGATGGAGAACGTGTGGTTAAAAAAGAAGAAAAATTTATTGATGTAATGGAAAATGTTATTTTATTGAAAAATATGTGGTTGAAAATGAGTAAAAGAATGAAAATGAAAATTTTAATATGTACCAAACAAGGGTTAAATGTGATTTCAATTCATCCATGTGCATAGCTCTCGAGAGCCAGCAAGCATGTAATACTTGAATTTTATGCTCAAATATCTATTTGTGATATGTAGCCAATGTTTGTCCCTCATTTCTTAAAAGTTATTTTTATTCAAACTCATTTTTAACCACATTATTTATGAATCCATAATTTTTCTTAATTTTTCAGTTATATATTTCACTAACTTTTATCAAAATCTGCAAATAAATAAATAAATAAAATAATAAAATATTATCTATTTTTTTATCCAAACCAAACAAGGACTTAATTATGCTTGGCCTCGGGAGCTATGGCAATTAATTAGAACCATTGAAGTCTGTTGACAAATTAGCAGTTGTTTCTCACGAAAATTTTTTATGGCCTCCCTATCACATTTTGGTCGACACACCCCATTCTTTCTAAGGCACTTCCCTCTCGGATTTCTAAGGCAGTGAGTTGTTTTCAAAACTCTCCAACCAATCTCCTTGTCTCTTCATTAATCAATTGGATTCTGATCTCCACTTGAAGCTTCTTGATTATGTGCTTCGCAACCTTCTTTTCGAATTCACACAAGACACTTCGGTTCATTTTATGCTTTGTTTGTAGTCCACTCATCGACGAATGAGAAACTTTCGCATGTAAAGGCAAAGAATTATAGTTGTTCTTTAATGCTGTATCTAAGATCTGAGAAACCAATAAAAAGTTTTTGACATTCATCTCACCTTAGTGAAGTGGAAACCTGTGGACGTCCTAGATCGAACTTATAAGAACTAGGGTGAAGCAGGTGATCACCAGTCACTAAAGGGTCTAGACGAGTTTGACTTTTACGTTCAAGTTATTCATTAAACAAATATGTGCACGTGAAAAATTAATGCAGCCTACTGCCTACATGTGAGGAGGAGGTAATTAGAACATTCAGAAATTACATTTTATATCAGCTTAATCATATAGCAGCTCTCCATAAAAAAGTACTGTCCAAAGAGTATTCTAGGTAAAACAAACTACTACATGAGAACAAACAACAGTGCTACAGGCGTTCTCAACCTGAACAAGAAGCAGCCACTTCAATATTTTCAGATTCAAAATCTTTTCCAGAGTTCTGTGAGAAATCAGGAGCTTTTGGAATTAGCCCAAGCAGCTTGAACATATACTGATCAGCGTCATAATCGTTGTTGGGAGTTGTCAACAACTTCTCTCCGGTGAAGATAGAATTTGCGCCGGCAAGAAAGCAGAGGGCCTGCTCGGGAATGGAGAACCGAACTCTACCAGCTGAAAGCCTGACCATTGCCTTCGGCATTATAATCCGGGCTGTTGCAATCATCCTAATCATCTCCCATATCTCAACTGGCTGAAATAGCAGTATCAACGTGAGATTTGATCAAGAATCCACAAAAACATATTTCTGTTTTCTTATCAAAGAACCCAGACTCACAATTTGATGAAGGTAAGATCAAGTCATCTAGATTTCATTGAAATAGAATTTAAGCAGTTGTGGATTTCCTAACCAGTACAAGATTCTTTTTCCATTAGTTAACACAAGTTCAGTGGATATAAAAATAAAGAAATATGTAGCATTAGATTATATGTTTTCCAGGATTTGAATTTTCTTTTCTAATTGGATTTTGTCATGGGGTCATAATCAATCCTCGGACCTGTGGTTGAAGCTATAACCGTAGAGTAAACTAGTTTCCTGTACCAAAAGTTGACACATTTACAATTGCAAGCCCTTCCATCTGTTTTTGAGGTAATATAAAACAAGTTTCTAGAAAAAATAAAAAATAGAACTGATGTAAGCCTTGAGAACAACAGCTGAGAATTTCTTATCCTTGAGCTTTATGTCAGTCAGATGTTCATCTCTAGATAAACAATCTATACAATTTTTTCCAGGTTCCATTTCTTTTGCATAACTAATATTTTTATTATCATCTTTTACATATGGTCACATTTGTGGGAAAGAAAACTTGATACTCAAAGAAATAGTGCCAAGTGCAGGTGGGGAATTAATTTTTAAAACAGCTCATGAGCAGAACATGATAGCACCAACTTCACAGTCTGGATGAACAGAGAGTACAATATCAGGACCTAGAAAATGTTTTCTCAACATTTTAAGTCAAAAATGCCAATATGCTTATTATCTATTCAGGTCATTTTTCTGATTTCTATCTTCTTTATTTCTTTATATTTTGGTTGAAATTGGGGGATGAAAAAAGACAAGTCAACGACTCACTGGTCAAGGTTCACAATATAAGCCTTCGTTTGAGACACATTAAAATTCTCATTCTTAATTTTTTTACTCATTTTCAATCACACGTTCTTCAATAAAATAATATTTTCTATCATATCAATAACTTTTTTTTTCTTTTTCAACCACACATTTGCCATTAATCTACTATTCCAAAATACATTCTTCCAAAATAATGTGGCTCAAACACACCCTAAAACAATTTCCATAGAACTTACTATTTGCTTCACAAGCATAACCGCACAAGAACCACGTACCTTTTGATCTTCCAGGGGTGTGCCTTTTACTGCGAGCAGTGCATTAATGGGAACACTCTCAGGGTGTGTTGGAAGAGTTGCCAGTGTATGTAACAAACCAACTCGGTCCTCTTCTGCTTCTCCAAGCCCAATTATTCCTCCTGACAGAAATTCCAAGGTCACTTGTATTTCCAATAAGATTGAGATTAGCAGGACAACATTTTGGGATTATGATCTTAGAAGGGAGTCATAACATGTGATTCATAGTGAGTGGAATTTCATAATGGTATGAAAATAAGCTAAAACATTAGAATTTTGTACTAATGGATGATACCTGGAAACTTTCAAAATTAAAGAGATTAGGGAAACAGGGAATAAGAACACCAAGCATCCCTCCTAGATCCAGATTTGCATGTTACCCATTTTTGGAATTGCAACATAAGATTCGAAAGGCTTCAAAAGCTCTATAAAACTCCAAAATTAAACCCCCAAGTTACTAACAGAACACACGAATAAATATAGTCCACAAAAGTTTTATTCTTATTACAGTGAAGAATCCTTGCAAGGAAACCTAGATATAGACAACAAAAACAATTCTTAATCATCTAGAGGTACCAAAGGTCCAAAACTGTAGGTTGCCCAACGTAACACTCAAAGTTAAGACATAATTCAAAGTTTCTGAAAATGACAGATCTTTAAAAATGACAAAACACTTATCAAGCTAACAATAGAAAGATCTTCAACTGCTCATTACTTAAATTATGTCAATTCTCTAATTGCCCTTTTTTTATGAAGGGAAAAAAAATAAAAATAAAAAAATTTACTGTTCCTTGAGCATATCACAGACTACACTGGATTTATAATTAAACTAAAATATCTCACCATACTTTAGAAAAATAAAATAAAAAATACATTCGTTAGGCAAGTACTTGTATTTGGGTGTCTGTTGAAGCATAGAATAAGTTTGAAATCAAATGTATTCTTCAAAATATGGAGTACATATGCGGATTTGGACTTAGCTATATCCAGGACCTTAAGTATATCCATATCCACACTAAATTCATAATAGCTCAGGCAAAAATAGAATAAGCACAACAATTTCTAACAAATTACCTGAACAAACATTGATCCCTGCTTCACGAACATGCTCGAGGGTTTGCAGGCGTTCATCATAGGTTCTTGTAGTTATAATATTAGGGTAGTACTCTCTTGAGGTGTCAAGATTATGGTTATAAGCCGTAAGACCTGCTTTCTTGAGTTCTAATGCTTGTTGCTTCTCCAGCATTCCCAAGGTGCAGCAGACCTCCATACCCATATCCCTTCCCATGGAAAATGTTATTGATAAGGTTAGATAATAAATGCAGAATGGGAACGGGAATAAGAAATAGTAACAGACTTCTGTCAGATCAAAAAAGGGGAAGAATTTAGAAGATGTCAAATGAGCAAAAAGACTTGCAGAATGTAGCAGTGCAAATATTACAGGAAATAGAACCAGGGAATGATCAATAAATATAACAAATAACCTCTTATAGAACTGTTCTCACCAACATCTACGAATTATGTAAATATTTTCAAAGTGCTCCTTATGTGTAAAATATAAATTAATAAAGTTACACAGTTAATTGGTCAAAAGGTTTTGTGGGCAACGTGTTGTGGAGCACAATCTTATGTAAACAAATTTTATATGTGGTAGCATATTCAATAGTTTGAGACTTCCAGCAAATAGAGGACCAGGAGAACGGGACCTGAAATTCAGCAGAGTCTCGTATTTAGCCTAAAGAAGTTAACAAAATTCCCTCGGCCAAATACTATTTTGTTCTTACTCCATGCCATGGTTTTTCAAGCCAACAAAATTATTGCCTCCAATACTTTCGTAGAGGATATAGAAAGCATGGATAAAGATGAACTTTTCCCTTCCAAACAATACAGAGAATACAATCATAAATATACTAATACAATACTCTTGCTTGGTTAGAAGATTTTGCACTCAACAAGAATTGTTAAGGGATACGTAATATGAATTTCCTAATAATTATCTTTACTCAACCAACTTCATAACTCGCTTATCCTTGTATACGTCTCTTATCATTCTCTCAAACAGTCGACAAACACAAGTAACTTTTCATATTCCCCTCAAGCTGGCTTGAAAATATCTCATTTCCAGCTTGCTTATCAAGTGCTAGAACACTGGTTCATTCAGCCAATTAGTGAGAATCTCAGCTAGTTACCCCGTAATTATGATAAATGTCGAAATTCACCATTAGTTATTCAAGGATTTTCTAGAGCTATAGTAGTCCGTGCGTACCTTGAGAAATTACCCTAAATTCTGCCTCAACACTACTTCTAACGGCAATTGACTTGTTCTTGCTTCCCCGTGTCACTACATTTTCTCCCAATGTGCCATAAGCCTTAGTTGACCTTGTGTAAAAATCAACTGTGCATAGAACCAGCCCAATAAGCACTAGTGTAGTCCTCCATCCTCAGTCAATCACTTTTTTGAATAGCAACCCTTTTTCTGTGTCTTCTTCTAGTACTACAACATCTTATACACAGCTCCATAGAGGTTCAAAATCTCTCATAACCATCTTAAAGCAATTAGAACAAGAGGAGAAACAATTTCGTCATCCATCCAAAAAGTGAAAAAGTTAATAATGTTCCATCTGTTAGGGGTGTGTGATTGCGGGTATGAAATTTGCATAAAAAGAAAATAAATTCTAGGCAATTCAATTGTCTAGAACTTATTTGTATGAAAATTATTAATTAAATGTGTTTGATTGATTTAATTTTCAACGTAGAAAATATTATACTTGTCCATTTTTTATTGGTGGTTAGATGAGAAAAAAGAGATAGATGAGAGAGAAAAAGAGACTGAATTACCTTGAAAATAAAAACCACCCCTCCATAAATAAGATGTTTACCTTGTTTTTGAGAAAAAACAGGGTTCCTCATGGTCACATGACCAAAAATTGGAAAATATTTTCTATGAAAAAAAATTGTAATCAAACACCCCGAAAGTAGAAATTTAGGTGGAAAAATTACATTTTCCATGAAAAATAAGGCCAATCAAACACACTCTTAGTTAAGTAGCTGTTCGAGACGAACCTCCTGAAGCAACTCTAACTCATTTAACGACCTCAAGCCGCTTAGTAGTGTAAAATAGCACTATTCACCAACCATAAATGCCACATAAAAGAGTAAATGATCCATTAATGGTCATGAACTAATAAATGCAGCATATTTATCAGCTGATACCACATGAAGTTTAGTGCCGAATTTGCAACGATAAAACACCAAGTGTTCACACATAAAAGTAGGATCAAATGTCATAAAATAATAAATTTGGAAAAAGGCCAGTGAAAGGAATGAAAAACAAGCTAACTCTAAAAAATCATAATTAATTAGAACATTGTTTATGATACTCATATTTGCAACCGCAGTAGCCCTTTACCTTATTTCCTTCACATAGTCAAGGATCTGGTTGAAATTGGTCTTCCTTCCTATTGTGTCTCTCCATGCAGCACCCATACAAAATCGAGTACTACCAGCCTCTTTTGCCTGCAAATAGGTAAATGGCTTTGATTATGCGACAAGGACAGGGAGTCTTACGCATATGTGTATATATCTATGTACGTACTTGTGTCTGCAAATCAATCAAGTAAACTACTGGTTGAAAGTAGACTACAAATTGTAAAAATTCATTTGTTTCTTGAACTTTACCCCATCTCATCTCTGGCTCTTTGTGTATTGTGTGAAAGCATCTTTCTATTATCAATATAATCAACTGTACCCTTATTTGGGCTCCATTTTAAAGTATTATTGGGAAAATGTATTTTGGAATAGTGGTTTTTTTTTAAGAATGTGTGGTTAAAAATAATGGAAAAGTTTTGAGTTTAGTGTAATATTAAAGAAAAATGCATTTTAGATCAAATGGAGGCCAAAAATGGGCTATATAACCATACTAGTCGGAAATGTCAGGTGACATCTCCAAATTAATTTTTTTCTTTGTACAGTTGGGCAAGTCAGAAGATACATTGCCGACGCATTGCCAATACGCCAAAATTAACAAATACAATTTATATTATCAAAAAATAATATCATTTTGATAAGCACATTGGGACAGTCATGTCGATACTTTTTCAAAAAATTGCACGTCGCGTATCTCGTGTCATGTTTTGCCCAACACTTGTGTCTGCGTTGGTGCTTCCTAGCTATAAAGAAATATATTTTATCTTACAAAGTAAGAAAACTCTGAAAACGCCTCAAAACCAGAAGACAATAATCCACATCTCCCGCACACATTCTTCCTCAACTTTAGTTGTTTGTAGGCATACTTAAGGATTATGACTTACCGAATCGGGAGTCATATGCAGCAAATATAAAGAATTGCATTACGAAATGATAGAAGAAATAAAATCCATTGCTCGTCTTTCTGATGACGGGGTCCTAAATAAATTCGAACATATAATTTGCTGCCCTGTGTTAGCTTATTCTCATCCCTAAGAAATTTCTCAAATCACAAAGACCCTTAACCGATCCCACATGCATTCAAGAGTTCTTCCCAAATAATCATCTTTATCCACTGTGCTCCCATGTTTTCTGGTTGTAAGAGAGAGTACTGCCTATTCACCACAATACTACTTGGGGAAAGTTCCTCCAACTATGTAACACCCAATTGCTAAAGATTGTTTAATCCAGGATGTATCTCTATGATCTATGATCCTGATTTCATTCATGGAAAGAGATCAATTTTGTTGGCAATAAGCACTCCCAGACAAGCCAGATCCTGTTCCCATATTCCATCACCATAGGTGATTTGGTTTTTCATTCTAATCCAAAAGTCAATCACCTCTAAAACTGTTTGCATTTATTCCCCTTGCTCCCTAATTGTTGACCTATCAAGCCAGTCACTGATTACAAACTTCAGCAAGCCCCTTAAAGGCACAGTCAGATTATTCCTACTCAAATATCAAGTACAGGATAATCACTTGATCTCCATTGAAGCCACTTTCAGATCACCAAGTCATAGAACTCCTAAATTGCTAAGGCTCTCTGTCATTATCCATAATTTATGCACAATTGGCAGAGCCCCCTCTCTGTTTCCCATCCCCCTGGATCAATAGGAAAAACTGAAAATAAAAAAAATCAAAAAATAAAAGTAAAGGGAGAAGAACTCAGCAAATAAAGCCTATTAGACAAGTAAGTGAACAAATAAAATATAATCACAATGTCGAAATCTCCTAGTTTCCACCAGGAAATCTTCCCGCAGCATTATGTTAAATAACACGGACTGAAAATTATTGGGCATGGTATACAGCAGCAAGACTTTTCAATTGTACATATTAACTTTAACCTTTTTTGCTGCCTCCAGAACGGCATCCGAATTCATAAGCTTTTGTGCTTTCAGGCCAGTATTATATCTGGATGACTGGGGACAATATGAACAATCTTCACTGCACCCACCAGTCTTAATAGATAGAAGAGTACACTGCTGCACTTCCCTGAAGTTGTGAGCATGTCTATGAACTTGACCCTTCAAAAGCATAATCGTCTTATCAATATCAAGTGTTACAAGAACCAAGAGACAAAAATAAACAAAAGGAAATGCTCCACGTTTTTCATGTACTTCTTAAATTCTCCACATGTCCAAAATACCATATGGTGTGCCATTTTTTTATGCTTCTTTAACTCCTAACAAGCAAGGTAAACAATCCTAACATGGTCAGCTGCGGCAAGCCCCAATTTTTAGAACATAAAATTAAGAAAAAAAGATTGATAATTTTTTTTTTGAACATATAAAACTTTTAATCATTTAAACTAAAGGTCAAAATATTGTGAGAAAACATATATGCACTTTATGTCAGGATTTGTTCTATATTTGTACGTGCACTTTTTGATACAAGAATAATTTTAATTTGTTGGTATTACAATGATAACATACTACCCACAGTGATCTCAATGCGACATAAATCATACCTCAAATTCAAAAGATATCACCTAGGATACTCAAAGTTATAACTAATAGAGTATATGATTGAAAGCATCACAACTTCAAAACTAATCAATAACTCATTTAAGTCAAAAAGTAAATTTGAGCTCAAACTGTTCAAACTGACAGGGCCTAATAGAGTAAAAGAACAAATTAGTCGAACACAAACCAAATTTCCCCTGTTATATCAAGGTACGACACCTAGACAAGAAGATGAGAAATTGAATGCAAAATGTGCAACAACAAAGTAAAAATAAAAATAAAAAAAATTGTAGAAAACGTACGGCATGAAAGAGGAGATCGAGGACAGGAGAATCGTAAATGGACTTAATTTCTGGTCTGCTCCAGTCATTCCTCGGCCCTTCTCTTATACTCCTCTCTGCTTCGACCGCCGCCGCTGTCGTCAGAGCCGTCGAATAACTGGCAGCATGAGAGTGACACCGCATCAATGGACGCCGCATCGATCTCGTAATCCACATCATTTCGCTCTAACACTGCAATGCTGTTTGTATGTAGAACTCTAAGACTGAATCAATGCAAATTGGAGAAAAAGTATTTGCACAGAAAAGGAAAACCAGAATTGCACCAGATAAGACTTAAAGAGACAAATGCGGGCCCACCGTGTATTTAAAAAGCAAAAAAAGTGCGAGCCCCACCCCTGTGTGTGAGTGGTCTGTTGCAATTCTGGTGAATTTTTTTCTGGTTGTGCAGCAAAGTCATGCAAATGATGATGAATTGAGGGGAGGGAGGGAGGGAGGGAGGGAGGTTTGTAATTGGACCTCGTGAACTCCGCAAATTGAAAATGGGAGTTAGGTCCCCATTCAAATCTCAACTCTCATCTGTATTTGACTATATAATGAATAAAATTTAAACTTTTTTTTAATACTTTTAAAAAAAAAAAATCGAATCATAATAAAGATTCATATAATTTGATTATGAAATTATTGAAAATAAGTTTACTTTGTCATTATTAACTATTTTGGGTTTAATTGAGTTGTACTTCTTTTGTCTCACGAATATAAGTTTGCTTCCATTTTCACACGAATTAAGAAAAAATATAATTAATATAATTGAAAATATAATTTTTTTTCCTAATATACACTACATTAAATAATGATTTAAATAAGAGTAATTTATATTTGTTGATAAAAAGACGTTAAATATGGACATATAGAAAGCTAAGATCAATAAAAAAAAGTGACGTATGATTTGGGACAGACGAAAAATGAAAGTAAGTCTTTATCTTTTTTAGAATGTAAGGAGTATATTTTCCCAAGGTTAGAGGAGAAGGTTGGACTACCCAATATCACTCTTTTCACTTCCTCTTACTCTTCAATTTCTTTTCATTTTTTATTTGGTACTTGTGAAATACACAGAATTCTTGACCGGCTAAATGTGATTAATCAAAAGGCCAGGGTGTGTGTGGTTCAATAACAAGTGTTGTTGGCCTCCAACCTTGTGATGCTATGTGTAATATGTCCACTTCACCATAAATGAGTTAGGTCACCCTATCCAAACAACCTCAACAAATGAGTTCGACCCCTTTTTGAATGTTTGAGAATGGTAGATTGGCGGCAAACCTACGACCTGGATAATCATTAGTCATCGTATCTACCAATCAAAAATAAATTGATGTGAAAGTTGACTATTGTAACTAGAAATGATTAAGGTAGCTAGTAATTGTAATCATTGTTATGGGGGTCAAAATAAAAATGCTAACTTATTAATATATTTTATGCTTGCATACCTCCATTCGAGTTTGAACGTAGCTTAGATTCGCAACTATCATTTATTGATCTTTCTAAATTTTGCTTTAAGTTGAATTGAAAGGTGCCACATCACTAATGCCAACGAATTTCGATTTTTTTAACAAATACGTTACAAAGCATCAAAAGATATAAAAAGAAATGTATCAAAAGATAATTTCCGGTTATCTTCGAGTTGAGCAAATCTTCTTTTACAAACGACACATGTAATGAAGCCATTGACGCTAGCCAACGCATACTTTCTGTTGACTAGCAGGTTCGGCCCTAACCTAAGGAAATCTAGGTCATTGTTTAGGGCATCAAGATTTAAAAGAGCCTAAGGGTCCATTTGATAGAAATGTGAAAAATGACGAAAATGTTTTACAAGGAAAGAAATTTCTTAGAAATTGTTTTGCTGGGAATTGTAATTAATTGTGTTTGATTGGTATAATTTTTCATGAAAAATATTGAAAGTTTAGTATCCGTTTGACTTCGTTTTTTATAAAAATTGTCCATTAAAATGATAATGTTTTCTACCATTGGATTTAAAATTTGTTCCAATTGCCAAAAAAAATAAAAATACCTAACATCATTCATTTGGCTTTGTTTTGCATGGAAATTGTCGATAAAAGTGGATTTTTTTTTTATTTTTACCATTGTATCTAGAACTTTTTCCAATTGCAAAAAAATAAAATAAAATAAAATAAAATTTGAGAAGTTGGAAAATATTTTCCCACCAAAATATCAAGAATTTATTTTCCTCAAAAATGTGGAAAATTTGAAAAGTTGGAAAATATTTTCTCAAAAAAAATTTGCCTATTAAACACTACAAAAGTTGAAAAATGTAGTCTATCAAACAGACCCTAAAAGAAAAATCAAAACCATAAAAAAGCTCAACATATAATTTCCATAATTTTTTGGGATAATTGTAGTTGTGGTCCCAAATTTATCCTTTTTTTTTTT
>CAIGRF010282627.1:57363-67920 GCA_903798235.1 Fraxinus ornus | reverse complement strand
AGTGATTTAAGTTTAATTTGCATAATAGTCTTAGTTTAATCATAAAACTTGAAAACTCATTCCAAATTTGAATAGATTCGGTTAAAGTCGCAATAATAGAAATCAAGTTAAATCAATTCTCGTGGGAACGATACTCAAAATTTTAGGATTTTCACTCTATTACTTGTGAACGAACCGTGCACTTGCGGTGATTTAAATTCGAAACATATTTTCGTGAACAATTATCTCTTGTGTTTTTGACTTTTTGACTTTGTTTGATCCTCATTTTTTTTTTAAAAAAACATATTTTTCTTTTTCTTCTTTTCAATCATATATTCTTCAATAAAATAATATTACGCACAATCCAAAAAAATTTCATTCATTTTTAATCACACATTTTCCATTAATCTACTATTACAAAATGCATTCTACATGAAAATGAGGCTCAAATAGCCCTTAGTATAAATTTCTAATTGGTTTTAAGTCACATGTTCTATATTTTAATAGGTTGCCACTTAATTATCATTTAACTTTTTGCATGTGAATTTCGAGGATTGAAGTGTGAAAGATGTACCTATGTACCCGTGTCCGACTCTTTTTAACCATGCTCCCTTAGTATAAATTTCTAATTGGTTTTAAGTCACATGTTCTATTTTTTAACAGGTTGCCACTTAATTATCATTTAACTTTTTGCATGTGAATTTCGAGGATTGAAGTGTGAAAGATGTACCTACGTACCTGTACCTTTAGTATAAATTTCTAATTGGTTTTAAGTCACATGTTCTATTTTTTAACAGGTTGCCACTTAATTATCATTTAACTTTTTGCATGTGAATTTCAAGGATTGAAGTGTGAAAGATGTATCTACGTACCCGTGTCCGACTCTTTTTAACCATGTTCCCTTATTCTATATTTTGAAATATAAAATATTCGTCACTTACTATCATAGCCCGTGCTGATTGGTTTCTAATTTTGTGCCTTACAGATACTCAGGGACATTCTTCTAGAAATTCTAGGTCCACAAAAGTTTACAAGCAAGTAATTAAGTAATTAACAGTGCAATAGCGGAATATGTAGATAAGGTAGATTTCTGTGTTTTGAGTTTCAACCATTTGCTTCATTTACTTCTTCTGCAACCATTTCAAGGAACTGCTATAAAAAGTTTTTAGCTTATGTTTAGTTTAATTGATTACTTCATATTTTTTAACATAATCTTCTATTGGTGTTTGATTATTAGTATCTACAAAATATATTAAATTCAAAAAGAATTCCGTGATTCCACACTTTTTAAGTACTAAGAATCAAATTTTAGTATCCGTTATGATCTCTGCGAGTTTTAACCCAGCGAGGAACTAAATTATGCACGAGGGTGAGACGATGAGTGATTTAGCAAAATAGCCTCACTTATATTGACTTTCAAGACAATTACCTTCTTTAACTGGATCGGACATATATAGACATTGGATATGGCATGGTTAGAACCGTTAGGAAAATTGCTAGATTAAGTCGTTTACCTATGCACAACACACTTGTTGCACATATGTCAATGTAGATAGTATATATTGTTAGAAATAGACGTGAATGTCTCAGTGTTCTGTGAGAAATAAACGAAAAAAATTCATTCAGTTGCATAAATTAAGATAAAATCTATGAGAAATACAAAATTGTTGCTTAAGAGTGTAGTTGCACCTTGCAATGTTCTCTTAACATTTATCGAACAAGTGGTTTGCAGTAGCTGCCCAATCGTCCTTCCAGCCTCTAAGTTTGCATCCATTGAGGATCTTAGAAAGATAGTTAAAGATGAACTGAAATACTTTTGTCGTTCTGGCTTCGGATGAGAATCCACTTTATGGAGTATTTTTTTTTTGTGTCTTACCCTCAAGGCGTTCAACTATCTAAAACTTTGTGCACATGTATATAGTACTTTGCTCTGCTAAGTGACGTGGGGGACTTCACCATTCTCTCAAGGGAATGAAGAATTTAAAGGCCAAACGAAAATGATTTTATTAAAAAAAATATTTTTACATACAAAACACACACCTCACGATTATATTAAATAAATCACTAATATTTATACTCACTCTTTCACTCACTGTAATATATTTATTCTCTCCCTTTCCCAGCACTCTCTCTCACAGTTTCACACTCTTCACACTTCCTCTACACTCTTTCACTTACACAAATACACTAATATTATATAAATAATTTTCTCTCCACAATTTTCTATTTCACACACCACTTATATAAATGTGTGCCTATCTCTATTTCTCTGCTCACTCTTCTCTTCTCTCCTAATGGATTAATTAGTGGACGTCCAAGATCTTTTCCTTACTTATTTTATTTGTATTCTTGGATGTATATCCTGTAATTATTCTAGTCCATGTATATCCTAGGATTGCTCTCCAAGCAATATAAGTTTTCCATATTTATCCTGTATAGAGTTAGAAAGTTGCTAGGTCGTTTCTTGTATTTATATGAATGTGTATCAATAATATCAGTAAGCTTTTCCATATCAATCATTCTTCTTCTCTACGTCCATAGCTCGCCTTTGGCCTTGGAGCCTCGTCTTCCTCTTTCACATAAATCCTTTTATGTTATGAGAGCAAAATAGCTTGACCGCTTGATCCATGGATTCCTCCTCTTCAACTGCTATCTCAGATACCTCCTCAACCCTCATCTCAAGCCAATCGTCTGTCATGGCTTCACACGTCAATCAACTCCCATTGTGATTTATTCACAATCACAGCTTCCAGTCAAGCTTGATCTTGAAAACTACTCCACATGGTATACTCAGATTCATAGCTGTTTGATTGGCTATGATCTCTTTGGTTACGTTGACGGGACCACGGTATGTCCACCGGCCACCATCAAAGTGAATAATGTTAACACACCAAACCTTGATTTCTCTTATTGGATTCGATAAGATCAATTAATCCTGAATGCAATGTTAAGCTCAGTTTCACTGACATATGTCTCCACGATCACCTCGACCAAATCCTCACACGAGGTGTGGTTAAAAATTCAGGGAACCTTTGCCAAAAAATCTCGAGCTAGGATTATGGGGCTCAAAGGAAAAATGTCACGACTGAACAAAGGAAATTTCTCAATAGCTGACTACATGCGTGAAGTTTGACAAATTGTTGACATACTGTCTATCCTAGACAAGAAGCCAGATCCTGATGAGGTAACCATGCACGTGTTAAATGGTCTGGACAACGATTATAAGGACATAGCTACTGCCATTAATGCGAGAGAGACATCTCTCACAATAGATGAAATTCAAGAGAAGCTTGAAGCAACCGAGTTCCAGATCAAGGCTAACCAAACACCTTACCAACTCTCCTCTCCGGTAACTGCCAACTACACTACCAACAAGCCATCAAACAACAATAACAGCCGCAATAAAAACAGTAACTCTCGGTCTCAGTTTAATACCAACCAGCCGTCCTAGAACAATTTACAATTTGCCCCTGCTCAGTTTTCTCAAAACTACAGGCCAAGCAATTATAGGGGTAAATGTCAGCTATGTCAAGAAGTGGGTCACTCGGCAAAGTATTGTAAAAAATGGTGAAGTACACTTATTCAGAACAACTCACCTGGTGCTTATCCTCCAGACAACAACGGCAATTCCGCCCTTTTTCGCCATCCGCCTATGTTGCAGCACAAGCTTCCCCTAGTTCATCTGATTGGCTATTGGACTCCGGTGCCTCTCATCATGTCACAATAGATCTCAACAACTTGTCTCTCCATTCTGACTATCTTGGACCAGATGATATTCACGTCGGTGAAGGTACGGGTCTAACCATTACACACAGGCACCAAATTTATAAAATCACAAAATTCTAATTTTCAACTTGATAACGTCCTGTGTGTACCCAAAATGAACAAAAATCTTATATCCGTCTCCAAATTTTGCTCTCAAAATAATATGTCCGTTGAATTTTCACCATCCAATTTTTCTGTGAAGGATCTGCAAACGGAGAAGTCGGTTCTGCAAGGAGGAATTAAAGATGGAGTGTACGTGTGGCCCTAATCTCCTTCGCCTGATCTTAAACACGCCTACCCTGCACAAGTCTTGTCATTTGATACTTTGCATCGTCGTCTAGGACATCCGGCAGTTAAAGTTTTAAACTATTTTATTCATTTGAACTCCATTTCTGTTTCACCTAGGTCTAGTTTATTTAATTGTGACTCATGTCAGTGTGTTAAGAGTCATAAATTGCCATTTGATTCCTCGTCTTTAACTAGTAATAAACCCATGGATTTGATTTATTCTGATGTGTGGACCTCCCCTATTGTATCTTATGAGGCTTTAAATATTATGTGGTGTTTGTTGATCACTTCACTCGGTATGTATGGCTGTATACACTCCGGTGAAAATCTGATATTAAAGATATCTTTATAAAATTCAAATCCTTAGTAGAACATTTTTTGTACACAAAACTTCGCCGGCTATACAGTGACAATGGTGGTGAGTTCCTGGCCTTGTCACACTTTCTTTCTTCAAATGGCATTAGTCATTTAACTTCACCACCACACACACCCGAGCACAACGGTTTTGCTGAGAGATGACACAGACACATTATTGAAACAGGCTTAAGCTTGCTTCACACTGCATCTGTCTCTCATCAATACTGGCCCTATGAATTTCACACTGCTGTGTATCTAATCAATCGAATGCCCAAGGTAAACTTAAATTATTCAACGGCCTTTGAAAAACTATTTTCAAAACCTCCAAATTTTGCAAAATTAAGGGTGTTCGGTTGCTTATGCTACCCGTGGTTACGACCATACAATACCAATAAACTTGAGCCTCACTCTAAACCGTGCACTTTCTTTGGTTACTCAAGTTCACAAAGTGAATATCTATGCTTTGATAAAGAACTTAATAAAATCTTCACTTCACGTCACGTTGTCTTTGTTGAACATATATTTCCCTTTGCACAACCTGTTCCACTACGAACTCACAAGCACAAAAGATGGTTTCACCATCTCCTTCCTTGTTCACCGTTCCCTCGTCCCCTCGTGTTCAAAAGGATCAAGGTAATTTCCCGGGGCTTTACTTTCCTCCTCGCCGCAGCAACCAGCTTTCCCACCAACATGGGTCATCACAGGACCGCCACCGCCCTCACCATCTCTGTCGTACAACCCCTTGGACTCATCACTGTCACTATCACCGACTCCAACACACTCGCCACTACCGTCTCCTTCTCATACCTCAGCTACCAGCTCCCCTCCCTCTCCACCTCGTAAAACCAAATCCATCACAGAACTTTTACAAAATACCCAACCTATCTCCCCACTCACATCTCCACCTCGCCAAGTCTTTAGCTCCGCAACCAACTCCATCCCCTCGCCTGCCTTACCACCCCCGCAGCACCTCCTATTCCTCAACCTCCAAACACACACTCAATGGTAACCAGGTCCCATGCCAAACACGCCCATCTCGTCGTTACTTCTATCCCTGGAGAACCAATCACTGTCAAACACGCCATGGCCGATCCACATTGGCTTCAGGCAATGCACCATGAATATGACGCTCTCATCAATAACAAGACCTGGACACTCGTCCCTCATGCTCCTGAGCATAATGTAATAACTTGTAAATGGGTATTCCGGATAAAACACAAACTGGATGGGTCCATTGATCGCTACAAAGCCCGACTTGTAGCCCGTGGCTTCCAACAATGGTATGACATTAATTTTCATGAAACCTACAGCCCTGTTATTAAACCAACCACGGTTCGTCTCGTGCTCACACTTGCGGTACAATTCAGGTGGTAATTACGTCAACTTGATGTCAATAATGCTTTTTTACACGGCAAACTTATTGAGACCATATACATGCAGCAACCGCCAGGGTTCAAAGATATAACCCAGCTAGATTACATTTGTAAATTGAACTGCTCACTCTATGGATTGAAACAAGCGCCTCGAGTCTGGTATGAATCTCTTAAAAACTTCCTCTGCACTCTTGGTTTATGCCCCTCACAAATAGATACATCTCTCTTTATTCTTCACATGCCTTCCACACTCATTCACGTTCTCATATATGTTGATGACATTATAATCACTGAAAACTCTTCCGTAGCTTTAAACAACCTCATTCATCGCCTTGCATCTCAATTTTCCCTCAAAGACCTAGGCACTCTTACATACTTCCTTGGTATAGAAGTCACCCACACTTCCGCAAGCCTGTTTCTCACCCAGCTCAAATATATCCGTGATCTTCTTACACGTGCAAATTTGTAAGATGCAAAGCCCACATCCACCCCCTAGCCTTAAACTTTCAGTCCACATTCTCTGATGGTCACGAGCTGGACAATGCGAAGGAGTATCGATCGATTATTGGAGGCTTGCAATAACTCTCGCTTACCAGGGCAGATTTATCATACTCTATCAATAAGTTGTCTCAACACATGGACACACCAAACACGTCACACTGGACTTGTCTGAAATGTGTGCTGCATTATTTATGTGGTACCGTTGATTTTGGATTAAAAATACACAAATCAGATGCAGATTGGGCAGGAGATCTCGAGGATAGGTCCTCCACTGGAGCCTTTATTGTTTATCTTGGTAACACGCCTATCAGCTGGAGCTCCAAGAAACAGGCCACCGTAGCTCGTTCTTCCACTGAAGCTGAATATTGCTCGGTCGCCTCCACTGCTGCTGAACTTCAATGGCTCCTTTCCCTACTTTACGAGATTGGCGTATCCTCCCTTCCATTCTTGTCATCTATTGTGACAACCTTGGAGCCACCTATCTCACCGCCAATCCCGTCTTCCACTCAAGGATGAAGCATCTCGCCATTGACTATCACTATGTGCGCCAATTAGTGCAAGCTCGGAAGCTGTGCGTCTCTCACATTCACTCCTCCGACCAGCTTGCGACGCCCTTACAAAGCCACTGCCTGGACCTCGCCATGCCTTTTTGCGTACCAAGATTGGAGTGTTACCACCCTCCATCTTGAGGGGGGCATAATGGGTTAATTAGTGGACGTCCAAGATCTTTTCCTTACTTATTTTATTTGTATTCTTGGATGTATATCCTGTAATTATTCTAGTCCATGTATATCCTAGGATTGCTCTCCAAGCAATATAAGTTTTCCATATTTATCCTGTATAGAGTTAGAAAGTTGCTAGGTCATTTCTTGTATTTATATGAATGTGTATAAATAGTATCAGTAAGCTTTTCCATATCAATCATTCTTTTTCTCTGCGTCTATAGCTCGCCTTTGGCCTCGGTGCCTCGTCTTCCTCTTTCACATAAATCCTTTTATCTCCTTCACACTCACACACAGATATATACACTCAGAAACACACATATATATAGGTAGTAATGTCGGTGGTTGAAGCTTCTACTATGGCGGTGTTGGTGAAGTCTAGATAATTCTACCACTTTAAAATCATCTTGACAACTCCAGATTCTTCTAGCCTTGACTGCAGTTTAATTTGTCTGGAATTTTCTATGAATGGATGTGAGCTTCAATTCCAGTAACTTCCAGATCCCTCTTTAAAGTCGGTGCCGATTCTTCAAGGCATTTCCGTCAGCTCTTTAATGGTTCAATTTCTACAGTGTTCGTACACTAATTCATCTTCGTGTATCATAGACACTCATTTTTAAGCGAATGCCTTTTCACAGAGGCAATGAGTGGAATTGTTAGATCCTTAAGCCTGGTTTGTGCTACAGGTGCAATGTAATGTCTTTGAAGGTGCAAGTGGAGAAGTTGCTTTGACTGCTTATGGTGGATTGAGACATCTCCCAGGTTTGAGTGATAACTTCGAAAATGCTGCACTGGTACTTATTTGTCCATACTTCTTGTGCAATTTTGATTTACTTTTTCTGTGTTTCAACCAGTATTCATTGACAATGGTTGTACTGGCCTTGATGGTTGTCTTGCAAATAAAGATTCACTTCTAAGTTATGCATGCAAATTGGGATTCACTGTGGAGGCAATTTTTTACGAGTTTGTACCATGGAATGGAGTTGTGAATTGGGAAATTGCTCCATGGGGTCAGTGGTGCATTTCCTCTGAGAACGAAAAGCACAAGGTATCTGGTATGTACCAAATGATTATTTACTTTTTTGTTCCCTGATGTTTTAGTTATTGTACATCATCACTATTTTTGATTAGCCAAATTTTTGTTGGATTCAAATTATCTTAGTCGTGATTAATAACTGGAAAATAGAATCTCATACCATTTTGAGTCTAGCTTGCTCTGCAGTTTTAATCTGTTTTTCTAATTTAAATCTCTCTTTGCAGGTGGAGTTGGTGGCAACAACAAAGGATGCAGATACAACATTGCATGCGGCCCCCACCTCAGAGGCTGGCCTTGCTCCAGCTTGTAAGGATACTTGTTTTGGTGACTTTAGACTCCGATTATGGGAAAAATGATACGATGACAGTGAAGGAAAGGTACCCCTATTCCTCCATTCCTGTCACTTGAGGAAGTGTCAGTGCTTCAAAAACTACTATATAATCACCATCCATGCCTACCCCAAAATTTGGGGAATAGGCAGTTTGTTTTTTTTCCCACAAAAAACATAAAATATATAGAGAAATTCTGTTCATTACAATTTTATGCTATGAAGATTTTTATAATTCGTCTTTTCAAATTTACATAATAATTTTTCTCTTTACCATATTCCACTAGTGGTAGGTTTTTCTGGACGTGACAAGTAACATGGCAGCTGTAGAAGTCGGAGGAGGACCATGGTTCAACACATGTAAAGGCAAGACTTACACACCGGATACTATAAAAAGAGATCTCGTACTTCCTGTTGATGTGGAAGAGATTTTTGGTTTGGTTCCTTTCCTCAAACTACCCGGCTTGTAGATGATTTAGTTGATGAACACTCTTGTAATCCATAAATGAATCAAGAGGCTGCATTGGGTTAGCTGTCTAATGTTTGTATTTAGGTGTCAATGCCATTAATATGATATATAGCTTCTTTAAGTTGAGTAAAAATCGCAATGTACTGAGAATATTTTACGAATATAGATGAAGAAAGCTGAGTTTTCATTAATTTTTCTGTGTGAGGTGGTATTTCTGGATAGTTTTAAAATTATCACTCTAGTCTCGGAGAGTTAATTATTTGATTTTTGTTCTTTACAAAGGTATACTTGGTCCGGAAAGGCTTTATTTTATGTTCCAATTTGATTGAATTTTCAATAGATAATTCTTGAAATCGGGATCGAATTTGTAAGGGAATCAGTACACTGTGTTCTTGGTAATAGTTAGCCAACCTAAAAGCTCTCGACAAAATATTTTAAATAAATAAAAAAAAAGACTCTCTTCGGTCACGCACTTTAGTCTATGTGAACGGTGTAAAGGTAGTTGTTCTGTCACTCTAGCTCCTACAGGAAGTCAATATTAATTTATCAATGAATGCCTGTACGACAGATTTCACGTATTAAAATACAAAAATCGTTACAAATTGTATTTTGAAAAATACAAATGGATAGGAATCTTCTTGTAATTGCAAAAATTACATAACCCTCTGATTAATGATTTGAATGTTTGAAGACGAGGAGCCACGTGGCTTGAATTCTAGGTTTTGAGATTTGTTGAGAATTTGATTTGTCGAAAAACCTCACTTGTTCGACGTTTGAATTTTGGAGTTTGGATTTGTACTTCGAAAACTTAAATTTGATATTCTTGATTTGATTTGAGGAAGACTTTGATCTTCTTAGATTTGTTTGATTTGATGAAGATTTTGATCTTCTTCGTGTTTGCCGGATTTATAGTTGAGATGATTTTTTTAGCATTTCGTGATTTTCTTTTGCACTTTTCTTCCCTCTTCCCTTGTAATGAACATTTGACCCTATTTATAGGGGAAGTTCATGGCCAATTTCGGTAACCACTCAATTAATTCAATTTTGTCATCTTCTTCTATTGCTGCATTAGCATATTTGGGGTTCGGTTTCCTGTGTCTAGTTGATTTCTTAGTTGTGGTTGTGGGCTTTTCTTACCTCAACCTCCTCTTGTTGACTTGGCCTTATTTCTTCTGGTGTTATCTAATACACACCTGTCTACTAAGGATTTTGTAGTGCGTCAGTAGGATCCTTCTCATCACTTGATTCTTGTTCGTCTTTTGTTTTCTCAAGACTTGGTTGCGCTTCTGTGATCTCCTTTTTTAATTTATCGTCTAATTCTTTTGAATCTGGTAGCTCCACACTCTGCTGTGTCCACCATGAAGATGCTTCGTCAAACACCACATTTCTTGATGTATAACAATGATTGGTTGTAGGATTGCAGCATCTCCACCATTTTCTTTGACTGTCATACCCCACAAATATGCATTTGATTGCCTTTTTATCCAACTTGCTTCTCAAGTGATCAGGCACAAACACATAACAGACGTAACCAAAGACACGAAAGTGACTTACTGTTGGCTTCTTTTTCCACAGTTTCTCAAATGGTGACATGAACCCTAGCTTCGGCTGTGGTACCTTGTTAATTACATGTGCTGCTGTTCTCATGCACTCTGCCCAAAACCATCCTGGAACATTCTTTGCGTGTAGCATACTTCGACACGTTTCTTCAATGTGTCGATTCTTTCTTTCTGCTACAC
>CAIGRF010282627.1:45814-56807 GCA_903798235.1 Fraxinus ornus | reverse complement strand
TGTCTTGCCAATGTGAGCTATTGGTAATCTTGAATTGTTGGCAGTTACCACCATTCGGCCTCCCTTGTACTCCGTTGTATTTTGTAGCTTCTCTTTATCACCTATCATGTGATTAGAACTCCTAGAGTCGACGATCCAATCACTTTCATAATTTATTCATCCAATGAGCATCGCCACTAGTGATGATTCTTCTTTAGGATCTGTACTGCATTTCTCCCCTTGAATATGCTCTGTTAGTGCAAGTGATGCTACAGCATCCCATTCTTCTTCGCTATTATATTTTTCTTTCTCATTAGAGATTGCCATATTGCCTTCTGTTGGTTCCTTAATCGACAGTCTCTAGCATAATGGCCTCGTTTGCCACATACAAAACACGAGCCATTAGTTCGTTGAAATCCCTTAAATGGCTGACCTCTCTTGTCACGACTTTGTTTTACTCCCCTTGTCATAGAACCTTCTCCATTTTCTTTTAATTCCTTATTTTGTTGACGGAGTCGACCTCTTTTTTATAACTATATAGTGCTTCTTCATCTTCTTTCTTTATTGAGACCCTTAACATTTGTTTAGTTAATGCTTCTTGGTCGGCCAGCAAATTTTCAAGATTCATTAATGAAGCTTGCTCTGGCCAACCTTAGATGGCAGCAATGAACCCTCTAAATTCGGGTCTCAAACCATGTATAATTTTTCTTCTCATTCTAGACTCCGAAATCTTACTTGAAGAATCTAATTCTGAAATTTCGCGATAAAGAGTTTTAGTTTTATTGAAATATTGACTTATCGTTTGTTTTCCTTGAATGATAGAGAGTAGCTCATTTTCCAGCAATTGCAACTTCAAATCATTTTTCTTTGAAAATAGAGCTGTTAGAGTGTCCCATGCTGTTAACAAAAATATTTTTACATACAAAACACACGCCTCACAATTATATAAAATAAAGCACTAATATTTATACACACTCTTTCAATCACTGTAATATATATATATTCTCTCTCTTTCCCTGCACTTTCTCTCACAATTTCACACTCATCACACACAAACACAACAACATACACACACACACACACATATATATATATAGATAACAAAGTCGGTGACTGATCCTTCTAGTATATCGGTGGTTGACTGCAAATTTAAGTTTCTAGGTGGCTATGGAAAACCCTAGAAAATTGGTGATAGTTCTTCAGGGAAGAATTAAAAGAGTTATAATTCACTCAAATTATTTTGTGCTTTGTTCACCACTTCATGTCAAAGCCATGTTTGGTATAAATTAAAATCAAACTTTTAGTAGATTTTGATAAAAATTGATGAAATGAGCTAGTGGTTGAAAAGTTGTGGACCCCATGAAATGTATGGTTTAAATTAATTGTTGGTTTTGACTAGAGATTAAAATCAGATTTTAATCTGAATAAAACTCAAACAGGGTTTAAGTATCGGACCAAGCTATAAATGTTTGTGTTGCATCAGCAATGCTATAATTATGGAGCATTACAATCTTTGTCTAAATTTAATACACTACTACATAAGAAGATATTCTCTCTAGAAGACAACACCTAAATAGTTTCTAAGACTTTATTTTTCTTCTTTGAAATCTCTCTTAGGCCCTGTTTGAAATGCTATTTTTTTAAGGAAGTGGGAAAATGTTTTCAAATTTCCATGCTTTTGCCTGTTTGACAGACAAGTTTTTGCCTGGAATTCTTTTCCCACTTATTGCCTAACGCGCCTGAATTCCACCTTTTTAAGGAAATTGTTTTCTTGTTGTTTTTGTGGCTTTTGGTTTTCCACATTTTTTGGCAATTGGAAAAAATTCTATCAACAATGGTAAAAAAAAAATTGTTTTAATGGACAATTTTCATGCAAAACAAAGTCAAACGAATGATATTCAGTATGATAATTTTTAATTTTTTTTTAGTAATTGGAACAAATTCTAGACCCAATAGTAAAAGAATTATCGCTTTAATGGACAATTTTCATGAAGAATAAAGCCAAACGAATACCAATTTTCAACATTTTTTAGGTGGAAAATTATATCAATCAAAGACAATTAACTACAATTTTCAGTAAAACAAATTTTAGGCAATTCAATTCCCTATAATTCATTTTCTTTTCATCCATCTTACACATTTACAATCAAACGAACCCTTAGAATTTGAAAGACCCAAAGAAACTTACATCAGCAAGATTCCATGTTTAGACATGTCTTAAATGGGTGATGCTTATGTGGCTATCGTGAACTTTATCCGATATTTTTATCTAAGGGCCCGTTTGATTGCAAAGATGGAATTTGGGTGGAAAGAAAAAAATTATAGGGAATTGAATTGCATAAAATTTGTTTTATTGGGAATTGCAATTAATTGATATTATTTTCACCTAGAAAATGTTAAAAGTTTGGTGTCCGTTTGACTTCGTTTTTCATGAAAATTGTTCATTAAAGTGATAATATTTTTTTTTACCATTTGGTCTAGAATTTGTTCTCATTGCCAAAAAAAAATTTACCGTGCCGAATACCATTCATTTGTCTTTGTTTTACATAAAAATTGTTTATAAAAGTGATAATTTTTTTACCATTGTATCTAGAATTTTTTTCAATTGTCAAAAAAAAAAATGTAATATGGAAATTTTTTTCCCACCACTTCATTTTCAACAAAATCATGGAAATTGTGCTTGTGTGAGGGAAACCAAGAAAACCATTTCCAAGGAAAATTATTGTCATCAAACAATGCAAAAGTAGAAGTTGGAATTGATTTTTCATTTTACATGGAAAATTTTGCACAATCAAACGTAGCTTAAGGGTCCGTTTGATTGCAAATGTGAAAAATGAGTGGAAAAAAATATTTTACAGAGAATTGATTTACCTAAAAATAGTTTTACTAGGAATTGTAATTAATTGTGTTTGATTGGTATAATTTTTCATGAAAAATGTTGAAAGTTTGGTGTTCGTTTGGCTTTATTTTTATGAAAATTGTCCATTAAAGTGATAATATTTTCTACCATTGGGTCTAGAATTTATTCCAATTGTCAAAAAAAAACTATAAAATATTTACCAACCAAAATATTAAGAATTTGTTTTCCTCAAAAATGTGGAAAATTTGAAAAGTTGGAAAACATTTTCCCGGAAAAATTTTGCCTATCAAACACTACAAAAATTGAAAAATAGATTTTTTTTTTCATTTTCCATGAAAAATAAGATGTATCAAACGGAGCCAAAGAGTTAAAGTGAATTTGATAGAACTTTTGATTTTACTATCAAATTTGATGGTTAAAATCTCTTATTAGTCACATCGAGTACCTACCCAAATTTGTGTGATTAATGATTGGCAAAATATCTGGTTTTTGGCATATATATATGAACCATGCTACTCTTACATTTTTGGTACACATCCCCCTCACATGGGGGTGGGGCCCGCGATTGTGGATCCCACGTGGGCCCTACCCTCATGTGAGAGGGATGTGTACCAAGTTGTGTACCAAGGTGTGTAGGAGTAGCATTTTTCTATATATATTGTGGGTGGTTAAGATGGCAGCCACAACCATGGATGATATGGTCAATGATATAATAGACTAAAACAGTGGGTCCCACAGTGTATTTAAATGTTGCAAAAAATGACAGGCCACACCTTCTTGTGTGTGGTTTGGTGTGTTTTTGTGGTGTACAGTTTATGTACACCCAACAGAGTTCTATGGTCCATCAGAGAAGGATGGGTTTTAACAATCCAATAGTTGAAGGAGCAAAGTAAAGTATTATCACCATGTTGATATCTTCTTGTTCTTTTCTCATCCAGATATTTCAATGTTAAATGGTCAACATGATATTTTCACCATGTTGGCAACATCCAATGGCTGCTCATCCACCCTTCTTCGTAGCCCCATTTTACATTTTTAGCAAGTCGAGCCTAAATTTGAACTTCTCTTCTTATTTATCTCTTTGAAAATTGGAGGAAGGTTTGACAGTTGGCAAAAGATTCGCAAATTGAACAGAGTTTCAAAGATCTAGAAAAAGCGTTTGAACCTGGTGATAAATTCATATTTGTTAATCTAACATATAAAACGTCCTCTAAGAATGTGGAATTCTTAAGATATTCTTCGTCTCTTTTTAAAGGTCATTTAGCCCCTATTTGGTCTAACTATTTTGCATATTTTGGCAAAATTTGATAGATTTGATTCCGAATTTTTCAAATTTAAAACTGAGTTCTACAAAAGCAACCGTTTGTGTAGGTTGACTAGGATATTTATAATATTCCTCCAACTACCACATATACCCCTCAACAAGTGTGTCAAAAGATCAAAATGCCCATCCCAATAAATTCACTAGACATATGAAGCATAATTGTGTTAAGAGTCTTTCCCAACAATTGAAATTCATTGTAGGGAAGACTTTAAAGTAAAAAAGTCACAAATTGATGGGGATTTTTCATTCTTTGTTGTCATAATGGACCTACCATGATATACTATAAAAATCAAATCGATCGATCCCACGTCATTGGTAGAGAAACCGCTTCTTGGCAAAAAAGAAAAAAAAATAAAAAAATAAAAATGGGAACATAACATATATAGATTTAGTGTGTGGACATCAAACTAAAAGAAATATGAAGAAGTGTAGAAATCTTGTTAAAAGTTGTCATTATCTTTCATTCTAGATCTTATTCATTTTGGTGTATATATGCATTGTAGTAGTGTGTTTTAACTTATGGATGGAACAATGGATTGAGGACACAAACTTGACTTGCCAAGTCATTTTAAAGAATGTTTTTTTGGAAGTATATATCTATCCATGTGAACTTAGGTAGGTTTAATCGCATTGTCCATTATGGCATTAGAAAAGATTCCTAGACCAAGTCTTTTATGTAGCGATTCTCTTGCTGGGATTGTGTTTTTGTACATCAAAAATAACTCAAATATAATTGTAATCTATGTGCAGTGGCGGACCCAGGATTTCGAGTCAGCACGGGCGACTCTGGATCATCGACCGTTGTCGGCAATAAAATATTAAGAGCCTCGTTTGATGCCCATTTTTTTATTTTTATTTTTTGCAAAAAATGCATTTTATAATAGTCTTCGTTGTCGTAATAAAATATTAAGAGCCTCGTTTAATACCCATTTTTTTGTTTTTTGTTTTATTTTTTTGCAAAAAATGCATTTTGGAATAGTGATTTGATGGAGAATGTGTAGTTAAAAATAATTTTTTTTTTTGAATTTAAATGTAATATTATTTTATTGAAAAATGTGTGATTGAAAGAAGAGAAAAACATATATTTAAAAAAAAAATGGAATCAGACGAGGTCTATAATTTAAATATAACAATTATTTTGTTCAAACTGAACATATATAATTTTATTATAAAAATTAACAATATTTACCAAATGATATTGTGCTTTAGTTTTTTATAATTCAAAGGAAGAGTACGGTTTGAATTTTTTATAATTGCATTAAAACACTAATATATAAGATATATTATTCTTGTAAACTTGATATCAGACTTCATCATTGCCATAATGGTCAAGTGTTCAATATCCTAGGACTGAGTCGCGGGTTCGAATCCACCATCTCTTATTCCATTTAATTTTGGCAAAAATGGTCAAATTAAGCATATTTCACAAAAAAAATTGTTGGCAAAGGGATTCGAAATCAGCACCTCTCATGCGAGCATACAAGGTCCTTGCTAGCTGAGCTACAAGAAATATATGTAAACAGAAGAACTTACCAGGTTTATAATCTAATGTGTTCATTCATTTTTTAAAAAAAGAAAAAACTGTTCCGGCGGATCCAGCACAGGCGGCCACCGGGGCTCACCAGGTGTTGGGTCCGCCACTGTCTATGTGCAAAACATTTGATCGGTAGTCGAGTCAGCACCGTCGAATTTTTTTTACCATGTTTTGGGCGGCTACTCGAGCCGTCATATGTCATATGAATTCCTGAATCCGTCATTGCATTTGACATGGTTTCTCTTTATGAAAATTCTCGACTGTACTTGTGATATTTTTTGAGTAAGTCATTAAACAATACCGTATATAAACAAAATTTTAATTTTCTTTTTTCTTTTTTAATATTACTGTTTTCGATTCTGGCTACTTCATCATACGTGTATTTAATATTTATAATTGGTAATCAAATAAATGGAACTGTTCACAAACACACTGTTACTCTGACTATTTCAAAACCCCGTTTGTTATCTTTAACCCAAGTGATAAGAATTTTGAGGCATATTACCGTGGACAGATTTTAAGTTTTCTTTTCTTTATTATTATTATTATTATTATTATAATTACATAAAGTTTTACCTAATCTACACTTGGCGGCCCCCTATAGGGGGGGCGCCTGGACCCACATGCGCCCCCCAATAGAGGACCGCCACGTGTAGATTATGTAAAACTTTATGTAATCTATTATGTACAAATAGATTTTTCCAAAAATGTTTAAACACCTATCTTAATGCATGTTAAAAAAAAAAGACACCATTTATGGCCATGTACTTTCATTTTAAAAACTTAGGACATGTTCTGTTTACCGTTTTCAAGTCGTTTTCTATTTTCAATTTTTCAAAATAGTGGTAACGCGTTCTCTTTCCTATTTTCGAAAAAGCGTTTTTGAAAACAAGTTAAAAATTTACAAAGAAAATTCAAAACGACAAATTTGTCGTTTTGAGTATTTTCAGTTATAATCAAATATAAAATTTCAAAATGCGCTTTGAGTGTTTTTAAAACAATTTTTTAAAATGCCAAAAAGAATACATTTTCAACAATCTCAAAATAAACACTCAAAATACAAAATGAATTCAAAATACAAAATACAAAATTGAAATACAAAGAGAACAACGCTTATTGTTTTGGCATTTATGTTTTGTAATTGTGTCTTCAACTTATGAATTAATTATTGGAAGCAAATACATGTGAACTGTGTTACGTTTAAACAATTGGTACTAGGTCTGCTTTATCCAACAATATGACATTTGAAAATATTTTTTGACCAAGTCTCTCTTGTGTAATTCTCTTTGGAGCAAGACTTTTGTTGGATTATATTTTTGGACTTAAGTTAATTCTGGAATCTACTTGTTGATATTATTAGAGTATATTAATTGGTTAGACAATTTTGTATGCGACAATAAATAATAGGCGTTTAATCTGAGTCAAAGTTAAACAATCAATATTAACCACATCTTTTATGAATCCCACAGCTTTTCAACTACACATTTCAAAAAATTATATCACAATCTACTAAAATTCTAATTTTAATCCTCACCAAACACCCTGTAAATAACATTTTATTAATTGTGTCGAGCAATGTTAATTTTGTGATATCAACATGTAATTATAGTTAAATTGTTATGTTTTGCTTTTCAAATCTTGTAACTACTCATCAATATAACCTAAATTTGATGAATTCAACATAAATTTTTGGTGTAGAGTGATTGTGACACCCTTATTTGATTAAAGAGTGCGTTAGGCTAATCCTAATCCTAAAATAGAGTAATTACTATGAGGATGTTTGGATGTTGCTTAATAAGGACTCTAATGCTGTCGTATAATGCACCTTCTAAAGTGCTTTTTAACATTCATTTTATTTCGACAACATGAAAGAGATTACTTTTAATAGAAGTAAAATTTTCGAGTTTAGCCAAAACTTGACACTGTAGATTCTTAACCTAGACTTAGCCCACAAAATATGTGGTTAAAAATAAAATTTAATCAGCTTATAATCTCAAAAAAGCTTTGCCAAACAGGGCTTATTTATATTCTTGTCTCCTTGAAATTAAAAATGAAGTGTATCATGATTGACAAAGTCATAAATTCAGGCACCAAAACTCAAGATTGACGAAGTCATTTTCATCTTCAACTCGCACACTATAAATATCTGTGCACTCCATCACACCATTTCCACACCTCTCTACTTTGCACTAAAAATGGTTTCCTTCTCTGCAAGCAAATATCTGCTAGCAATTACATTGGCCATAATTCTTGCCGGAGTATTCCCACACTGGGTTTCCGGCCAGAATTGCGGCTGCGCACCTAATCAATGCTGTAGCCAACACGGTTATTGCGGCACCGGCAATGGCTACTGTGGCACAGGCTGCCGCAGTGGCCGTTGCTACGCGTCTTCAGTTTCTGATATTGTTACAGACTCATTCTTCAATGCCATTTCTAGGCAAGCTGATGGAAGTTGCCCAGGGAAGAGATTCTATACTAGAGCTGCTTTTCTTCAAGCTCTCCGTTCGTATCCACAGTTTGGGACTACCGGCTCTGGCGATGATTCAAAGCGAGAGATTGCGGCTTTCTTTGCGCATGTCACGCATGAAACTGGACGTAAGTTTTGTAGACCTTTTTCGAAATGCGATAGATAAAACGAAAGGAAAAAAAATTCCGTAATGTTGTCTGATTTTGATTTGTTTCTCTTAGAGTGCGGTGACGTGAATTGTGTTTGGCCCGACTCGAAACGCTCGTAGTGCCACGTGTGATGAAACTAAAATTATGGGAGTTTTTTGGGATTTTGTGGTGGGCTACGGAATAGAGCATAGACTTGTTTTACTATTCTCGCATGCATATAGTGGAATAATGATTTTTTGAATGATGTGTGGTTAAGAAATAAAAAACAAATTTCGATTTATTTGTAAAATTATTTTATTGAAAAATATGTGGTTAAAAATAAGTTTTGAAAAAATGAGTTTTTGAAAAAATGGGAGCCAAACATAGATATGTATTTAGGGTTTTGATCATTAATCGGAGTAGTCTCCCAAAATGCTGCTCTCTTGTACTCATCTTTAATATAGTAGATTTTTTTTCCTCCTATGCTTGTGGTTTTTTTCCCGTCTGAAGTTTTCACACAAATGTGTGTTCTTGTTCTTAATTTTTCTATTGCCTTCTCTCGTTTTTTATGTGACAGTTTCCTATGCAGATTTTTGCTATATAGAAGAGATAAACGGTCCTTCTAAAGACTACTGCGACGAGAACAACAAAGAGTATCCATGCGCACGAGGCAAGGGTTACTATGGCCGAGGTCCTATACAACTATCGTGGAACTACAACTATGGCTCAGCTGGGAAAAGCATAGGCTTCGATGGTCTGAATAATCCACAAATAGTTGCCACAAACAACGTTGTATCGTTCAAAACTGGGTTGTGGTTTTGGATGAATCACTGTCATGATATTATAACTTCTGGACAGGGTTTTGGGGCAACAATTCGTGCAGTTAATGGCGATCTTGAATGTGATGGTGCAAATCCAAGCACTGTTACTGCTCGTGTGAAGTATTATAGGGAATATTGTGATAAACTTGGTGTTGATCCTGGCAATAATATTAGGTGTTAAGAGTTGAGAAAAATAATGAGTTTTTAAATTGAATGATGTTTGTTGTGAGTGTGAAACGTTGGAGAAGACAAAATTTATTTATGGTTTTAGAATTTTTGGGTGTACCAAATATGTTTTTAGTGTTTATTTTTGTCTTGATGTTTGACTTTCTTTTTGTTGTTTGGTTTATACTTTTATTGAAGTCCCTCTTGACTAAGTTTTTTTTGAGATTATAGGTTGATGGGTCCATAAAACGTGCAATTAAAAAATAGATAAAAATTATGGGTCCAACATATATGATTAAAAATGAAGTTTACCTTCCTTATCTATAATTTATTAAATATCACATCAAATGAGAATTATTTTTTGGACGATTATAGCTCTACTGTAATTCAATTAATTCAATAATAATTTATTTTTCATTTTTCAATATCTATTTAATTTACAAAATGTAATAAATACTATAATTAATTCTCAATTAATTAACATTAATATTCCATTTAATTAATATTAATATTAATTTTATATTTATTAATTCTTAATTAATTAAAATTAGCATTCATTTAATTAATATTAATTAAAACTTCAAATTCAAGGATACAGTTCATTAGTTACGTCCGTGTATGCTAATTAGCATCCAATTTCACTTAATTGAAAATTAAATTATATTCATTTAATATTCATTATCGTGTATATATTATTTGGTATTAATTATAAATTAATTAACATTCACGTTAATTCATGTATTGTATTTGTCATTTATCTTCATTTATGCATTTAGTTTTAATTCTAATACTCATTCTAATATGCATTTTACTATTTATGTGTTTGTTTAATAATTAACATTTATTTTTAGTGACTTGTAATTATCTTATATTTAGATTAAAAAAAAAAGGTAAATAAATGGTCAAATATTACTTTCACGAACTTATAAGGCATTTCAGAATAACATGCAACGTACGTTCACTCTAACTAGTAATCTCAAAAGCTTTATGAAATCGAGGTCAAAATTGACAGAAAAAAGAAGTTATCTTTTAGGAAAATTGAATTTTAGATTTGAACAAAACACTTCATTTATATACAACACATTCATAATATTGACTATTATCATCCACACGTTTCATGAAACTACTCTTATTAATTTTGATAAATTGATTTATAAATTTGTCAAACGAAGGCTATATATTTTATACACATGTCCTTTCTCAACACATTTCTTTAAATAAAGATTTTAATATTTTTTTTCAAATGATAAATATTTCTCAAAGTAAGATCATCTCATGGTTTATGTCAGATAAACATAAAAGGCATTGTATAAGAAATGCTCAATTATATTTGTAGATGGAACTTCAATAGCACCTTAGCCCATAGCGAAGCTGTGAGTATTATGTTGATGCATAACTTTCATACCAAAGTTAACATAGTCAATCATATCAAAGTATTAATTACACGATGTTGACTATCAACCACAAATTGGACGAAACTTATAGACAATGTCCAATGATAAGTTTTAGACTGACTCGCTACACAACCTTATTTGTTTATAATTTTAAAATAAATTGAAAAAAGTACAAATATAAAGTGTCTTAAGCCCAATGGAGGCTATTGAACGAATTTCATTTAATGAATGCACACTGAAAATCTCATATAATCTTGTAGCATATTTTTGGTCACAATCAAGCTAGGTGTACCGGGTGGGGGTTGACCGAACCCCCACGGC
>CAIGRF010282612.1:0-23099 GCA_903798235.1 Fraxinus ornus | reverse complement strand
TCTAGACCAACACACAGATCTAGACCAACAATGCCAGCAGAACATCAGAATGCAACCTCCATAGTCACGAAAACACACAGATCTAGACGAACAACGCTACACCGCACGCATTCACCACACACAGGTCACCTCACGCATTCACCACCACAACGCCACACCGCATTCACCACAGGGGAAGACTCCGATTGGCCCGATCGATCTGGTTTGCGTCGAACTTACAAGGTCACACAAGAAAGGTAGAGAGAGGGGGCGTCGACTGTTGTAGAGAAGTAGGGGCTGTCGACTGTGCCGCGACGGTGGAGGAATGCCAATTCGCCGACTGCCGGCGATGGCGGTGGTTCGTTAGTGGAGATGGCAAAGAAAGATAGATGAGGCTTCGCGATGGGGAGATGGTGAGAGGCAAGAATAGAGAGCAGTGAGGTGGGCCGGCAGTATATTGCCGGCGGTGGATAATGTTGAGAGAGAGAGGAGGCGGCGACTGGTGCTAAACGGAGAGAGAAGAGAGAGAGAGAGAGAAATTAGGTTAAATTGGGGTGGGATGGTGTATATATAATTTAATTTTTATAATATTATTATTAATATTTAATCAAATATAAAAAATTCTCAAAAATGTTATATTGTTACTGTATTTTAAAAATATTTCCTCTGCTTTTTCTCATAATACATATCAGTTTAATAAGGTTAAATTGGTTGTTTAATCCATATAGAAAACTAATTATTTTCGAGAAATCGCTTATCTTATAAAGTAACAAGAAAAGTTTTAATAAACTGATCCCGAAGGGTTGATTTCTTTGATAATCACTGATCTACCAGAAAATCACCAGAATACAAAGTATATGGAACTTACTATTGCCGTTATTTTCTCCCCATATAAAGTTCAAGAAAGTCGACTAAGAGATGACAAAATCTTGTGATCAACTGAATTGCCACCCAAATCAGGGGACTCCAATCTCAGCTTTGACAATCTATCAATACTTGTGGCAAAGTTCAAAATATATATATTCACTACAACATAAGTAACTTTTTACGGTGTGCATATCAAGTATGTCGTAAAAACAGACTTTTTACACGTCTTAAATGTGTGCCGTAATAATTCAATTACTTAAAGTATTTACGACATGCATATTTGGCATGCCGTATATATTAATAGAAAAATTATTTGTGATTTTTAAATTTAAAAAAAAAAATTTATTTACGGTGTGCATTAATGTGTGCTGTAATTTTTTTTTTAAAAAACAAATGTAAGATTAAAAAGGGATATTACGGCACTAATTTGTACACGTCATAAAAAATACTAGATAAGAAAACGAAAGTTTTTACGGCATACATATTGGCACACAGTTAAAAAATGCACACTTTTTTATCTTGAATTTTCTTTTGTTTTCTTTTTTCTTCTCCCACATTTTGTTTTCTTTTCCTTCCTTTTCATCCTTTTTCCTACTACTCGTTTTCTTTCTTTTCTTCTTCACTTCTCTTTTCTCCTTTGAGCCAAACCCTTGCCTTCTCTTTTCAACCCCTCAGTTAGTAATCAACCGAGTCATCTACCATGTCCGCCCAAACCCTTTCCCCATTCCCCCTCTCCAAATCTCTTAAAATGCACCCCTTTTCCCAACTCTGGTATATCTGTATTATTAGCAACGGTGAAGAATCTCTTATATATGGTGCTTGGTGGATTTTCCGATTGGGAGCATCCCTTTTTAAAGGAGAAACTTGTGGTACAGTGGATTGACCGGAACTATATACTACTATTCATTTTTATGACTTTTACAGTGATATAAAAGTATTGTCCCTTCGTTATTGTCCAAACTCTGAGAGTAAAAACGTAAAAAATTACATACACAATTTCCTATAAATCCTAGATAACAAATAAAATGTGTAGACGACTTCTTCTTCTTCTGCTTCTTTTTTGGTAAGAAATTAAGATTCATGATATTTTACAATCTGACTAATTAATGACGAAACAGACAAATAATATTTTTTATAATCTACCATACATTTTCTATCAATAGTGTCACTAGCTAAGGGACCGCGTGAGGAGCAAACTAATGTTAGATTACCACAAATTTCAACATTCCACCACATGTTTTTGTAAGAATGACATCATCATTAGAACAAAATATGCATGTTTTAGTCATCAGTTCTAAAATCACAAATATGTACACTCTGACAAGGACACTTTGACCTGAAATATTAAAATGTTAAAGCCATTAGTTTGACATGAGACTTCGACAGAATCAACGGCCAGTTTGTTTCAACCTAGTAGTAAAATTATTGAATTACTTTACGATTAAAATATACATTTAGTAATGCTTACCTTATTAGGAAGGGACAAATGGCAAGTTTTTTGGTGTAATAAGAGAGCAATTAGCATAATTTTTAAGTTACTGTATGGTAAATAGATTTATCTAAAATGAAATCGAGATGAAAATTGTAATTCTTTACATTCTCTCTTTTACAAACAACTTAAATTAATGATGAAATCTCAAATTGAGGTTGTAACTTTTAAATTGTTGTTTTCATGGACACTGCTTTTTCATTCATAGAATCAGTGAACGTTGGAACTCGTTTTATATTTACTTGTCTTCACTCTACAAAAGTTCTTGCACCTATTGTTTGTTACCTGCATATGTTTTTTTTTTTCTCAAAAATGTTATATGGTTACTGTATTTTAAAAATAGGATGATGCTATACGTACATAATCATTTACAAAAAGTTTTACCTAAAGACCAAGTGACGACCCTCTTATTGGAGGGGTGGCTGATAGGTAAAATATTAGGTACATTTAGATTTATCCTTAAAAATATTTCCTCTGCTTTTCTCATGATTTACTTGTACACTTTTGTGGTTTTGGTGATTGCTTGCTATTATCATTTATTAGTTATGGTTTTGTTTAGATAAAAGACAATATAGTTCTTGATCTGCTTTTGATTTGTGTGCTCACTCTAAGTTTATTAATTATACCATTGTTACTTATTTTCGTGATGGGCAGGCAGTAGCTTATTTTTGGAATAGATAAATTGTTGATCAAAGAAGTAAACTTCGATAGGAATCGTCGTCATATTTTACTCAGTTATTTTTGTAGTAGTAATATGTACTTTTGACTTATTTCTATCAACTTTTTGATTAGGCTAACAATGTTTTTAGTAATTTTTTAGATAAACTTTACATTTTAAAATATTATATTTAACGTTATTCACTACTTTTGTTTAGCGAAACTATGAAATACATGATTATATTGGATTGATATATAATTTTGTTCTTTAATTATTATTGGTTTGTTGATAATCAAATTAATAAATAATTTTAAAACAAATTAAATGGGCGTTTGCGCCGTGCAATAAAAGTATGTCGTACAAAATATTATCTTTTTTACGGCTAGCATGTCCACGTTGTAAAAAAAAAAGCATAAATGGATATTTACAGCTTGTGTCTGTACAGCATATTGTAAAAAAATATCTTTTTTACAGCATGTGCCCATAGCGTAAAAAATTAAAGTATTTATGGCATGCTATTGCACGCTGTAAAAATTAATAAATGGCGCGCTTTCCCTTTTTTTACGACATGCATCATATGTTGTAAAATAATATGAGTATTTACGATATGACTTTATACGGCATTCACATATACGTCGTAAATAACTTTTTACAGCATGCAATGCATGCCGTAAAAAGTAAACTTTGCGATCCCAAAGGGTTGATTTCGTAGATAATCACATGATTTACCAAAGAACCACCAAAATACAAAGTATATTGAACTTACTGTTGCCGTTATTTCTTCCCCATATAAAGTTCAATCCAAATTTCAGATGCTTGAGAGAAGAAAGTCGAATAAGAGATGATAAAATTTTGCGATCAAATGAATTGCCACCCAGATCAAGGGACTCCAATCTCAGCTTTGACAATCTGTCAATACCTGCAACAAAGTTCAAAATATCTATAATATGACTCGAAGAAAATAGTAATAATAAATTTGAATCAGCTGGCTGGCTAATTAAGAAGAGAAGTTGTCATACCTTCATTCTCAATCCATCCTGCAAAATGATTTCCCCACAAAAAGAGATTTCTGAACTCTTGAAAGGGAAGAAACAGAAAGGCATTAAAATACAAATATCCTAATTTCTAATCCCTAACGAAATTAAGATTAAGTTGGATTACTCATTTAGTTGTGTTGCTGTATTCAACCTCTTTCCATTGACAACAGTTAGTTGCAGTCTCATTAATCACCCATGAAGGTAGCGATTCTCCATCTGGGAAGTTTATATTGGCTTTGAGGTTCAAAAGAGAAACTTCTTTTCCTCCCAACACCCTAAACACAATACCATCCATTTGGTAATGGAAGCACCATGATCACTAACATTACCTGTAACTTTATTCCTATCTTTCTTAATTATCAACACGCCAACTCTGGTTTATCTGTATTATTGGCAACGGTGCAGAATCTCTTATATATGGTGCTTGGTGGACTTTTCGCTTTGGGAGCGTCCCTTTTTAAAGGAGAAACTTGTGGTACAGTGGATTGATTGGAACTACTACTATTCATTTTTATGACTTTTACAGTGATATAAAAATATCGTCCCTTCATTATTGTCCAAACTCCGAGCATTTAGAAATGTATGAATTACACACAATTTCCTATAAATTCTAGATAACAAATAAGGTGTAGATGACTTCTTCTTCTGCTTCTCTTTTGGTAAGAAGTTAAGATTCATGATATTTTACAATCAGGTCTTGACTGATTAATGGCGAAACAGACAAAGAATATTTTTTATATTCTACCATACATTTTCTATCCATATTGTCACTAGCTAAGGGACCACGTGAGAAGCAATTTAATATTAGATTACTACAAATTTCAACAAATCTATGCATGTTAAAGTTAGTCATTAGTTTTAAAATCACAAATATGTACACGGTACACCAGACAAGGAGACTTTGACCTGGTATTTTAAAATGTTAAAGCCATTAGTTTGACAGGAGACTTCGACAGAATCAACGATCAGTTTGTTTCGTAGTAAAAATATTGAATTAATTGAAATGTTATTCCATTAGTTTTTTTCCTGGTATAATTATATTATTAGATTTCAGCTATGGATGTAATCACTGGCAAAATTTCATTGCTATTTCCATCTCTAATCTTTTTTTTTTTTTTTTTTAAATGCAAATTAGGAAATGTAAAATAAAAATTACGGACGGATAAAATTCTTCACGAAATTTTGTCAAAAAAATTGTAAAAAATTGAAAGCTCCTTAGAAATTGCAAGTGAAGTTCTGTTAGAAAGAGTTTATTTGGATAGTACTTAAGTAGAATCTTTGAAACAATGAAGATGCTAGAGAAAAAATCTGTATTATAAGATGTACACATAAGGGTTGACATAATGTAAGTGGGGTGGGGCCATGCTACAGTATCGTGGGCCCCACTTCACTCACATTATGTGAACCTCTATGTGTACATCTATGTACACATAGATTAATCCTACGTCAACTCTACTTCTTGCTATGCTTTCTCTTATGAAGTGATTCCTTGTATTGACGTGCTTGGATCGACCATAGAAGATGGGATTCTTTGCTACGTAATTGCTGATTTGTTGTTAATAAAAATCTCTATGGGCCCTCTCGGATCATGTTGAATTCTTTCATCAAAATTCTTAGTCAAATCCACGAAGAACACAAGAAGCTGAGCAACATACTCTGCTTCACAAATAGAAAGTGTAACAATTGATTGCTTTTTTGAACTCCAAATGAAAGCGGTATCTTCCATAAAAATGCAAATCTTATTGTACTTTTCCTTTCATCCAAGTCATCGGCCGAATCGTTATCCTCTACGCGGCCTTCATATCGGTAACGGTTGGTAACTCCATGTAACAGCTAACAATGCCAACTCTATAGAGAATGTTGGATCGTGTATCTTCATCACTTTTGCTTCACTTCTATGCCATGATAATACGCCATCAATTCAAGATCGAACATTTCGAATTCTTTGGTCATACTCTTGAATTCTTCATACACACGTGAATTCCGTGAGGATCAAATAATCAACATACAAGCATACTGTCAGTATATCTCCACATTTGTTCATAAAGAGCATGTTCATGTGGGAACCATTTGAAATCATTATCTTGAAAGTACTTGTAAATTCAACTATACCACGCCCTCGATGCTTATTTTAATTTATATAAAGTCTTTTTCAAATTTAAAACTTTATTTTCTTTCCCCTTTACTTTATAGCCAAGTGGTTGTTCAATATATACTTCTTTTTCAAGATATTCATTTAGAAAAAGCAAATTTCATATCCTCAAATGAACTCGGAAATTGGAGATAATGTAATATTTCTGTGCACTTCAAAATTTTGAATTTATGTTATTGATGAGATAATTTGTCAAATTATTGATTGGAAAAAAGAGGTTCTTGAGGTATGGGAATGCCCTCAAATATTGTAGCGTGTTGGTGACCTTGGAGACAGCAATGTCATCTAAATGTAGCACTTGCAGGGGATGCATACTTTTGATACCCAAAAATAGGTTAATGTTTTATCAAGATCGAAAATATACCAACTAATGTGATATAGATAGTTGACATTGTCGATTAGACCCAACCAAATTAAAGTGGTAAAAGAAACGAGTGAATCGAGAGCAACCTATTGAGTAATATCTCGGGAATGAAAAGAAGTGTTTACGTGGGAATGTGAATTTCACAAGAGGGAAAGGAAAGAAATGACCAGTCAAGGTTGGGTTGGGTTGACACCGATTTGAATTTTTTTTTTTCGTCTTGACAAATTTTTTTCGAGTCTAGGTGATGATTGAAAATAACTATACATACACACCCCGATTAAACATTGGATAGGCTCCAATTGACAATTTAGTAGCATTATTTTGATGCATATTTATGAATTGGTTATACAATTTTACACTCATGGAAATTTTGGCAAGCTATCCAATATTGTTAATCTTTGTCCCATTTTGCGTGATTGTGCTAGTAGATAATTTTGCTCGGGGACGAGCAAGAACTTAAGTTTGAGAATGTTTGATAAGTGCATTTATACACACTCATTGGACACGTAAATTGAGCTAATATTGATGAAATGAGCGGATCTCTACTTACAATTGTGTAATTATGACTTTTGTAGGCAAAAACCCCCAATTGAAGGAGAACAAGGCAAAAGGAAGTGAAAATATATCAAAAGCGTTCAAAAATGTGAAGTTCGGGACCAAATTGTACAAGTGCCAAAAGTCGAAAGACATTGGATGCAATTTATTAAGGGGATAATTGAAATTAAAGTCAAAATTCTAAGTCCAAAATCCTTAAAATCCCACGCGAGTGCATGAAGCTCAGACCCACGGAGAGCTTTTGGGCCGTCTGCTGTCGACTGGGGACCGACTTTCTAAACAGAAAATTCTGGTAGCTTTTTGGCAAATTATTGGGCACGTTTCAGGTTTTAAAAGAGAAAATTGGGCTTTTAGCCCCATTCTTCATTCAACCCATTATCCACAATTTTACCCACTACTAGAGGGATGAACGTGTAAATAATATTAAAAATAAGTGTGTGCAAATTTGAAAGAAAATCATTTGTAAACGTGAAAGATATTCATAAGTTGATTGGATTTGACTTACTTCTCATCTCTTTTCTTTTTATATTTTTTATTTTTGATACGAACATTTGGTATTGTATTTAACTTCTCGTTACAAGTATTTATTTATTAAAGTTAGTTGTGTATTGTTTAAGTTTATAATATTTTGTATCCGATGTTATTAAATTTAAAGTTGTAAATCATATCAATATTGTAGTTCTTTTCCACAAAATAAGCTGACGATTAGTATTTCCAATCGAATTGTTTATAATTCCTCGTAGATCCATTTCTGGTGACAAAATGTGGTAGTCTCACCAATATCGTTTGATGAACAAGATATATTGTTATACCTAGAAAGGGTGAAATCTTAAGGTTAAAGTCTAAAACAAACATTCCAACTTAAAATAGTTAAGAGTGCTTTGCTAGCATCATAAATGGAACTGTCGGATATTTCAGCCTTGCTCGATTGGAAGTCTAGTCTTTTCTCATCCCATATTTTTCGAAGACCATGATATCGGTAAACTTGTTTGTAATTAGCTAATAGCTTCCATGCAAACATGTTTTCTAGATGTGTAATGTCATGGGTACATAGAATTACACATAAAGGTTGACATAATTGACAAATGACGGCGCCGCTGTCATTTGTTAATTATGTCAAATGTACTTTTAGCATATTCCTTTATGGATTGTAGAAGTCCATCCTATCAGTTCTGTTGGTTCCAAATGAACAAGCTGGAAGAGTATGACAGTATAATCAAGAGGCACTTCAAAATCTTCTTTATTTTGTATTAAAAATTAGAAACACACAGAAATAGTTCATACAAAGGCAAATTAACCTTACTTGGTATGTCCCATCTACTTCAGATATTACAATCCACAAGTATATATGAGTTTCAACCTATTTCAGAAACTTTTAATTAGTAACGACATTAGAGGGTATCTATTCCAACCAATGATCTATTTTATAGCACAGAAGTTGATCAGTAAACAAATTATAGACCTTCTGAGTTCCAGGAACCCGTGTGGAGAAGATGAAATTCACCATATTCTGTCCCTCTGAGATTTAAAGAAGCTATCTGATCGGTGGTGTGGACATTTGTTCTTATAACTTGCTTCCTAAGAGACTCGCTGGCAGCACGAGGTGTAGGATTTGGTTCAACGTACGTGTTGGCTCTCTGAGACAGAATAGAATTTACAAAGACCTTCTCATTTGATGAGTTACTACCAGTATAGTAAAGTGTCTTAACCCTCCTAAATGGAATTGGCCAGAGCCTCCATCTGCTTCAAAAAGGAGTATTATGAAGGATATTGATGCAGGAGGATCCTTCATTATTGTCCAAACTCTGAGCGTTTAGAAATGTAAAAAATTATGTGTAGACGACTTCTTCTGCTTATTTTTTGGTAAGAAATTAAGATTCATGATATTTTACAATCAGGTCTTGACTAATTAACGGCGAAACAGACCAAGAATATTTTTGTATTCTACCATACATTTTCTATCAATAGTGTCACTAGCTAAGGGTCCACTTGAGGAGCAAACTAACGTTAGGTTACTAGAAAGTTCAACATTCCACCACATATTTTTGTAAGAACGACATCATCATTAGAACAAAATATGCATGTTAAATTTAGTCACCAGTTTTAAAATTACAAATATGTACACCAGACAAGGAGACTTTGACCTAGAATATTAAAATGTTAAAGCCATTAGTTTGACATGAGACTTCGACAGAATCAACGATTAGTTTATTTCAACCTAGTAGTAAATTTTTTGAATTTTTTAATTACTTTACGATTAAAATATAAATTTAGTAATGCTAACCTTTTAGGAAGGGACAAATGGCAAATGTTTTGATGTAATAGGAGAGCAATTAGCATAATTTTTAAGTTACAGTATGGTAAATAAATTTATTTAAAATGAAATCGAGATGAAAATTGTAATTCTTTACATTTTCTCTTTTACAAACAACTTAAATTAGTGATGAAATCTCAAATTGAGGTTCTAACTTTTAAATTGTTGTTTTCATGGACACTGTTTTTTATTCATAGAATTGGTGAAAGTTGGAAATTGTTTTATATTTACTTGTCTTCACTCTACAAAAGTTCTTGCACTTATTGTTAGTTACCTGCATATATTTTTTTTCATTTTATGAGGTAGAAACTTTAAATTCCTCAGGTCTAACATATTTAATGGGTATTTTGTTAAATTCATTGTTGAGAAATTGATTAGACGACGGTTAAGTGAAATCGTGAATCCCAACTACCCCAACATCCACATTTTCATTAATTTTTAGATGTGTTATTTTCGTTATTTTAGTAGACTTTTTAGTTATTTTCAAAATCTAATTTAATTTCGTTTGTTTTATTGTTAGAACTAAATTAATTTCAGTGTAATCGAGTAAATATTTCTCGAGGGATCAACTCGAACTCATAATCCACTTTATTACTTGAACGTGACCTCGTGCATTCGTGTTTTTTAATTTTATCGAACAACACACAACCAAACACTTATATCTTCTAGAACCCACAGATAGGATGAAATTTCCTTTTAGTGACAGATTATTTTTTATCATTTCAATTGTTTTTACGCTCATGAAACATTTATGGTTCGTTCTTTTTTAATTAGTTGAATTGAATTTTCTTTCATCTTATATATTATGTATTTTTTTCTAGTTAGAAATTGATATGGTTGTGGAATTGAGTCCTTTGTGAGCTAAGAAACGAGGCAACACAAGTGTTTTGGGTTGAAATTTCAATTGTTGGAGCAACCTAGTGGTTGATCAAACTAAGCCTACTTTTTACAGTTATTGATGATCATTTGAGAGTTATTTTGATCGATAAGTTGTATCAAAGCGAAGGTTGGTACAAAGCAGTAGAAAATAGATCGAAAAACAGTTGAAGTTCAACGAAATTCATCAAACCCGAATCTATAAATCCATTTTTCGGCTAATCCAGAAGTCTGGTCGAGAAATGGAGACCATATTTCGACTCTAGATGACGAGGTGAAGCTAATGTATCGACGCATGAGGCTTGTGGCGGCCCCGACATGGCGGTGCATGAAGACCACGCACAAGCACTATCGCCGCATGTGAGGGCGCGTAGATGTTCTTTTGGGGAAACGTGACGAAGAAAGACGGTTCCTGGAAGTTCTACAGACCTGCTGGTTGTGTTTATTATTTTTTTTTTTTTGAGAAATACGCTGGTTTAGGATAGTTTTGCCCTTGGTCGTTCGGTTGCCATTTCTTATTGCTGCAGTTGCGGAAACATTTAAGGCAAATAGTGTTGGCCCTAAATCTTTTAAAAGTTTGCATTGCTCATTAAATTTATGGATCGACAAATTGGTCCGCTCGGCATTGTGTTCTTTCTATATTATTATTGCAGTTAAGGCTATCACGTGGGATAGCAATTTGCTTTCTGCATTAGAGGTCATCGTAGGTGACGTTAGGTTTGGGGTTACATTGTGGAGTAATCATTTCCTGATGCTAATCCTAGGTTATTATTTGCTAATTCGTACCTTAGATTCTTCGTGATTGTGCTTTAAATTTTTTGGTTGATTTTTTGTTTCGTTCTGGATTTTACCCGTTTTACCATTCCCTTGATATGAGATAACAAATATCACGAAACCCTAAGAATCTAGAACGGTATATATTGTGACCTTAGGAAAGTTCAATTGGTTATTCTGTGTGAATTGTTCCATACTTGGATTGAGGTCATTTTGTGTTTTGTGCATTGTTGGGGTAAAAATGAAAACACCTTTTGAGTTGGGTGTTTTTAATGGCAAATGTGATTTTTTGATTTGGCAACAAAAATACGAAAGGTATTTTTATTCAAATAAAAGTTTCTAAAGGGATTGATGAAAATTTTCTTGCAATTTTAACTAAAGATGAGAAATGAAAAGGATGGATTGACTTATACTTCTATTATTTTACACCTTTCACGCTTGAAGTTCAGAATGTTTATAAATTTTCTTCAATTATTTGTTTCTTTTGATACGAGGAAAGTTTAAGAAATTTACTAACGAAGCGAAGAGGGAGCTACATTAGGTTTATTTAACTAGGAAGTAATTACTAATGTATGGGCTGACATTAGATTGATTTTCAATTGTTGCTTGAATTGGAATTAGTCGACAATTAGCCCATTTTGTAATTAGATTGCGGTGGATTCTCAAACCTTGGTAGTTTTGATCACTTTAATCATTTTTCTATTTAGTTATGTCAATTTCATTTGCTTATTATTATCACTTTGACTTAAATAAAAACTGATTTTAATCCGTACCAAACAGGGCCTAAATAGACTAGAGTAATAATTAATTTAAGATTAGTGCTATGGGACCATAATGGTTCACACAATATTTGACATAATGGACACTTGTTTGGCCTCTATTGGAGGGTTGCCGGGCCCACCTCCAATAGAGGCCAAACAAGTGTCCATTATGTCAAACATTGTGTGAACCATTATGGGTATTTAGCATTTTCCTTAATTTAATAGATTTGCTTTCTCAGTACAATCTCTATGGGTTTGATGCTGTTGCTTACTTTTTTATATTCCAACATATATATACGTACGCTTCCATATATTTAAATTTTGACAAACACAAGGGCATAATTATTTACTTTAAGATTGGAATATACTTTGCTGTCTTCCCTAGTTTGGAACCTATGTTGCTTTCTATCCAAGTTTGGAACATCTTGTGTAATATATATATGTGATGACAAAGATATTGATTGGTGAAAGATTAGTAGTAACTAAGATGGAAAAATCTGAAAGGATAGTGACATGCTCCATGGTGAAATCGGGTGTAATGATATTCTATCCAATTCTAGAGAAAGGAGTTTTTCGTTTTGATTGTTCTTTGAATGATAGAAATGCGGCGTTACCGAGCATTTCTTTTAAGAATCCAAAAGACAGGGATACACCAATTACAAACCTTCATGAAGTTCCAACCTACATTCCCACATTTGAATGTGATATGGGAGAGCAGAGAGTCAATATTGAGGTAATTTTATTTATCATCACGCTTTCAGCATTTTACATACTTGGATATTGTTAAAACCTTATTCAATTTCGATTCCATAGTAAGTTTATAAATCTTAATATACCGGATCGAACTTTTCTGTTTTTTAGTTGCCATCTGGTACCTCTTTTTATGGAACTGGTGAAGTAAGTGGGCAGCTGGAGCGAACTGGAAAGAGAGTAAGCTATTTGATCCCAAGTTTTCCAAGACTAAGTATAGTTTTAAATTGTTCTTGAAGTACTTTCTATTTTTACTATAAACAGATTTTTACTTGGAATACTGACTCTTACGGCTATGGTGTGAAAAACACTTCCTTGTATCAATCCCATCCTTGGGTTCTAGCGGTTCTCCCTGATGGAGAAGCATTGGGGGTTCTTGCAGATACTACAAGGCGATGTGAGGTACTTTTGATTTCTTGGTTATTTTATGAGATTAATTTTTTGACATAATAGCTTTTTAAAGTCAGGCTGTGGCTTGATCAGATTGACTTGAGGAAGGAATCATATATAAAGATCATTGCTCCATCATCATATCCTTTGATCACATTTGGTCCGTTTGCTTCACCAGGAGATGTTCTTATGTCTTTCTCCCGTGCTGTTGGTAATTACAGATCAGAGCACTTTTCATTTTCCATTCGTTCTAAATATTTTTGATGTCTCTACTTAGGTGCACTTTGGACTATGTAGAGCATAATCTTACTGGTCACATAGGTGTATACTGGAATTCATAATGTTATCTTTTCTGCTTCCTTTGTAACCGAAATTCACAAAGACTATACTTTTGCGAGTCCTCTATCCTTCCTGTCTTCTTGCAATCTTCCCCTTCCTACTACCCACAAGTTGCGTTGCAGGTAAAAATACAAAATAATGTTGCATTTTTACTTTTCTTATAGTTTGATTTGAATTATACAAAAAGTCTAATATGTCAATATGAGATCCGCAATCAAAATTTTCTTTCGTCACGCGCTAATGTTGTTTCTCTTTCTACGTAGCTTCCCTGCTTCTTTTAATTGATTGAGGAATTTTGCTACCAGGTACTGTGTTTATGCCACCCAAATGGTCGCTGGGCTATCAACAATCTCGTTGGAGCTATGCTTCTGATGCACGAGTTCGTGAGGTTGACCATTTATAATATCTAGATTTCTTATTTGCACGTACACCTTCTTCAGCTTCTTTCTCTGCCATTTTTTTTTCCTTTCCGTGTTCGAAAATGTTGGTTTTCTTCCTCTTAAACTTGTGGTCCTCTTTATATGCTATGAAATTTATCAGTATGTAACACAAACTATGTGAACTTGGAATTTTGTTATGGGCTCATACTGTTATTACCTTGGTTAAATGACTGGCTAGTTTCTTCAAGCATGTAAATCGTTTAACGTTAATTAAGCTAGTTTTTCACTTGCCCAATGCAGATTGCTGGGTCATTTCGTGAAAAAAAAATACCTTGTGATGTCATATGGATGGACATAGATTACATGGATGGGTTTAGATGTTTCACATTCGACCAGGCATGTTCCATCTACTTAAAGTTGGTTTGTTCCATAGATGGATTACAAAACATATGTAAAAGTTCGTTCGTTCCAGAGATGAATTATAAAACATATTTTTGTTGTTTCTATCTATCTTAGGATCGATTCTCAGATCCAAAGTCTCTTGTAGACTATCTTCATCAAAATGGTTTCAAAGCAAACTGGATGCTTGACCCAGGGATCAAACATGAAGACGGCTATTTCGTCTACGACAGCGGTTCTAAAAGAGATATATGGATTCAAACTGCTTGCGGGAAGCCGTTTGTAGGTACTTAAAATACCTCCATCCCTCCTCACCTTCTTGTACAAAACTGGAAAATGAGGAAGAAGAAAACTGGAAAAAAGCGTGAACTCGTGGTCAGAGGAAATGTTTTGTTTGTTTGAACTTTTACTTCATTTTTGTCCTTTAATATTAACTTTATTTGCTTCTATGTTTAGGGGAGGTGTGGCCTGGGCCTTGTGTATTTCCAGACTTCACAAAATCAGAAGCCCGATCATGGTGGGCTAATCTTGTCAAGGACTTTGTTACCAATGGTGTGGACGGTTTATGGAATGATATGAATGAACCGGCAGTTATGAAGGTAAAGATTAAACTTTGTTAGAAGCGCATTTTTTTTCCGGGTATTGTGTAACATATTTTCTTGCAGACTGAAACTAAGACAATGCCTAAGAGCAATATTCATAGGGGAGATCCAGAATATGGTGGCAAACAGAACCATTCACACTATCACAATGTACTACTTGGCCCTGGACTCTTCTTTAAATACTTCAACTTTACTCGTGAAATTGATATGCCTATTTGAAGCTTTTTAGTTTGCTTAGTACAGGAAAATGAAAATTAATATACTAATTAATGATTTCTTTTTCACATCATGTGTAATATATGAATTTTCATTCACTGATATCAGTTGCTTATTTCAGGTTTATGGTATGCTGATGGCAAGATCATCATATGAAGGCATGAAACTAGCTAATGAACAAAAGCGTCCATTTGTCCTTTCTCGAGCTGGGTTTGTGGGTAGCCAAAGGTATGCTGCTACATGGACAGGAGATAATATCTCTTCATGGGAGCATCTTCATATGAGTATCTCTATGGTTCTTAATCTGGTAAGTCGAAGATATTGTGAAATGTCTTTGGAAACCATAAAGGAGACAACATACTTTTGTTTTTTCAACGTGTCACTGTTCTTGACTCGAAAACAATTTTATCTTTGGTATCATCGATAGTTATACCTTGGGCTCATTCACCTCCAACAATACTTTACAAACCTAACAATGGAATCTTTCCTGGGATTCTTGTCTTTAGCCACATAGTATTAATCTGCTATCATATGGACTTCACATTTACACTCATTGGCAAGAGTTGATAGAGATATATAACAGAATATTGCCTTAAAAAGCTTGGGAATGGATAAAATGCTTAAGAAATGCACCTCAGATATATCATATGTATTTTATTTGCATAGGTAAGGGATGTGAAAGAACAAATTAACATCTATAGTAATTGAAAGATGAAATAATATAAAACCTTGGAGAATTTACTCGGTTCATTTTAGCTTCACCTCGCGGTACTTGTATGCTAACGATCATTGAGGAATACTTGTTCCATTAAGGGTAAAAAGACCAAATTATCGGAGATCACCTGAGGAAGATCATGGGAGTGTTAAAGGATAGAATCCCACATCGAATAAAGATGAAAAACATAAACCAACTTATAAAGAATTGTATTACTCCTCTTAATAAGATCGACCTTTTAAGATGGAACCCCAAATCTTAACATGGTATCAGAGCCCATTAAGCTCCAATGAACGATTCGATCCGATTAAGACTCAAATATTGAACACACGAATTTCAAAATTGATCCACCATCTTGCAGATGCATGTTAAATGATAGAATCCCACATCGAATAAAGATGAAAAATATAAACCAACTTATAAAGAATTGTGTTAGTCCTTTTAATAAGGTTGACTTTTTAAGATAACCACAAATCTTAACAGGGAGATCCCCGATGGGCACAATATGTCAGATTTGTTGCTTGTGTTTTTGATCGATGTCAAATTTTCATCCTCTTGCTCACAAGGAGGGATTGGAAGCATGTCTAGAACATTAGGCTCTGCAAATGACAACCCTCGCGAGAAACTTGGAAGCATATGCCAATACTCTTGCGTATGCACGTGTGAGAATGAATTTATGTACATAAGCACGTTAAGAATCTATAATCGTAAAATATCTGCTTTTGTTCAAGTATTACCTTAATGGAAGAGGGAGATAAAAAGTGACTCCGGTACTTATCTTGTCCTCTGATGATATAGTGACATTTCTATATTAATCTTCCACATTTATCTGCACAAATGCTTGGGAGAGTATTCCTAACTGAATTTATCATTGAATTAAAAAAATGCTGCCACTCTCAGTTTTTTCCCTTCCCTATAGTCGACCACATTAATGAGCTTGTGTCCAGGGGCTTAGTGGACAGCCATATTCAGGGCCAGATATTGGTGGATTTGCTGGGGATGCAACACCAAAGCTGATGAGAAGGTGGATGGGTGTGGGAGCTATGTTTCCTTTTTGTCGTGGGCATTCTTCAAAACCTACCATTGATCATGAGCCTTGGTATTTCGGAAAAGAGGTTGGTCCTTTATTCACAAATAAGTGACTAATTATGTTTCTGTGAAGTTCATGTGTGAGTTTTCTGTCAAATGATGTTTACAAGAATTTCACCATACTACTTTCTTTCCTTTCCTTGCTCTGAAGTGACTACACAAAATCGCACCAATATTTTATGTAATTATGATAAACTGGCTGGTGCTGGAGAGATCGCAAGTGAGAATATAGTGAATCCTTTGCATGGTTCATACTATTGTATTGACGATGAGAAACTCGTGTTCTTGTTTTGCATAGCGTCAACATTGTCAATCAATCTCAGTTTTACAATGATAGATGGTATACTAAGTGCATAATTCGTTTAGTAAGAATATTAGGTCCCTGTTTGGTCCGAATTAAAATATGATTTTAATTCAAGTCAAAGTCAAACAATCAATATTAATCACATCTTTCATAGGTCCCACAACTTTTCAACTATACATTTCAAAAACTTCTATCACAATCTACTAAAAGTCTAATTTTAATCCCTACCAAACGATATGAGAGAGGGTGATATAGTTAGTTAAATTCTTTTTTATAAGCATCAATTATTTTACAAGGCGGTAAAAAATATCTTACGAAATTAAATGATGGTGTGTGATGCACAGCCTTTTTAGGCCCTTCAATTGCTAAGTACCATCTCATCTTTTACCTGGATCTTTTAACATGTAAGAGAAACGTCATTCCAGTTGGTTTACTCTGTTTGGGTTTTCCATTATTTCTCCACTTAATTGTTTGAAGTTGAAAATTCTATGTAGATAGTTTCCCTTATTTTTGAAGGAGCATAACTGAATTTTGTGGAAGAACAAACTGAACACCAAAACATTTTNATAGAGAGAAAATATTTATTTATGGATCCTAAAACTACTACCATGAAAAGAGACAAGTCGGAAGTCAGTATATAGTTAGCTAATAAAGACTTATGTCAACAATGTTTTACACCAGAAGTTCCTTTAGGACTAGTTTTTCTATCACATTGTGAGCAATTTCCTCATTTTAACAAATAATGTTTCAAAAAAAAAAAATTCAGGGGCGCTGCCCCCGAACCCCCGTGGGCCCCCACCCCTTCAACTCCGGGACCCCCCTACTTCAAGAAGCTGGCTCCGCCCCTGAGAGAGGGTGATATAGTTAGTTAAATCCTTTTTATAAGCATCAATTATTTTACAAGGCGGTAAAAAATATCTTACGAAATTAAATGATGGTGTGTGATGTACAGACATTTTAGGCCCTTCAATTGCTAAGTTCCATCTCATCTTTTACCTGGATCTTTTCACATGTAAGAGAAACGTCATTCCAGTTGGTTTACTCTGTTTGGGTTTTCCATTATTTCTCCACTTAATTGTTTGAAGTTGAAAATTCTATGTAGATAGTTTCCCTTATTTTTGAAGGAGCATAACTGAATTTTGTGGAAGAACAAACTGAACACCAAAACATTTTTTTTTTAGTTCTGGAATTCAGCACAAACTCAAATCCTTGTAATACCAATTATGTCAAAGCCACCTGAAGTGGCAAATCAGTGATTGATTTTTACCTGAAACGTTATACCTTGTGCATTATAATTCTATTCTCTATGTTAATTTGGCGGAAGAAATCTTCTTGTACCGGTATAGAAATAATATTATGCTATTTCAATTTTCATGACATTTCTACCAATGCATTTACTATAAGATTACTGCTTGCTACTCTTCATTTCCTCAAGTGTGAGGCTCTTATCTCTCACAGTGTGAAGAAGTTTGTCGATTGGCATTGACGAGGCGGTATCGGCTTTTACCTCACATATATAATCTGTTTTACTTGTCACATACACTGGGGATCCCTGTGGCAACTCCAACCTTTTTTGCTGGTGCGTTTTCATGATGACCAACTACCTGGACTTCTTGACATTTGCATTAGAGCAAAATATTCCTGTATTTGGTTTTTATTAATGTTAAGATTCTTTTGCAGATCCCAAAGATATCGAGTTAAGAACACAAGAAAATTCATTCTTGTTGGGACCTCTTCTCGTATATGCCAGGTTCCCACCTCTTTTGAGCGTGAAGACAATGATGATTGGAATATTTAGAATTAACACCCTATAATACGTATATTGCAATCAAATATGCTCTCTTTTACGAGTTACTTTCCCTGTTATTTTTGTGTTTATTATTCTTCATTTCATCTATAGGTGCTACGATAGAAAATATTATTCTTCTAAGTTTTGTTGTGTATTGTATCCGGTTTTGCAGCACTAAGGATGATCAGGAGTCATGCCAACTGCTGCACAATTTGCCTAAAGGAATATGGTTGAGTTTTGATTTTAAAGATTCTCATCCGGTACTTCCAAATATCCTATTATATGACCTTTTATTTTATCTTGGATTTTCTTTTTGGTAGATAAGTAATATAATGATAAATAAAGTATCGTAGCTCTAATCAAATAATCAAGTTTGCATGAAGAAATTATCTACTTTACTAGTGAGTAATTAAGAAGTTTTTTGTAANTATCACCCTATAATACGTATATTGCAATCAAAGATGCTCTCTTTTACTAGTTACTTTCACTTTTATTTTTTTGTTTATTATTCTTCATTTCATCTATAGGTGCTACGATAGAAAATATTATTCTTCTAAGTTTTGTTGTGTATTGTATCCGGTTTTGCAGCACTAAGGATGATCAGGAGTCATGCCAACTGCTGCACAATTTGCCTAAAGGAATATGGTTGAGTTTTGATTTTAAAGATTCTCATCCGGTACTTCCAAATATCCTATTATATGACCTTTTATTTTATCTTGGATTTTCTTTTTGGTAGATAAGTAATATAATGATAAATAAAGTATCGTAGCTCTAATCAAATAATCAAGTTTGCATGAAGAAATTATCTACTTTACTAGTGAGTAATTAAGAAGTTTTTTGTAAACTTGATTAAATACGCACTAGGACTTTGAATTCTCCTTATAATCTATAAACTAAGTTTAGGAACTATGAATACATTTTAATACAATTCACCACCGTGCAATATTTATTTATTCTTGTTGATCAATATTCTTAATTCATTTAATAATCTCTCGAATAAATTTACTATATCGTCTTATGTGACTTTTTTATATTTTTACGAAAGACGCAAACTTGAAAGCATGCATTAAACTCTAGAATACTTATAAAAATCATGCAAGTCATAACGGTATATTTGTATACTATATGGATCTCACAACAATTATTATAACGTGCTATATTTCTTATTATTTCTCTCAAAATTAACAAAAATTACACATCATTCTAATTAAACTATGCTGTGAACAATAATTTGTGCTTAACTTTTTCTTACTTCTGGTTGTACTAGGATTTGCCATCCCTGTACCTAAAAGGAGGATCCATCATTCCTTTGGCTCCTCCTCATCAACATGTTGGTGAAGCTAATCGTACAGATAATATAACTCTGCTGGTGGCTTTGGATAAACATGGTAATTTTTCTGTTTTATATATTTTGCTGGCGCATATCATTACTTCTCTTGAAGGTTGCAAACAAATAATATTTCCCTCTCTAATGAATTGACTAGACATTAGTGTATTTCTGAATTGGTTCTCTTTAATCACAGGTAAAGCTGAAGGGTTTCTCTATGAAGATGATGGTGACGGATACGAATACCTTAAAGGAGGATACCTGTTGACAACTTATGTTGCTGAACTTCAGCATTCCGGGGTCACCTTAAGAGTTTCAAAAACTGAAGGATCTTGGGATAGACCAAAGCGCCGCTTACATATGAAATTACTGATTTGCACTGGTGCTGTGGTATGTATTTATTTAGCAGTATTCCATTATTTTTCAGTCGAGCTTGCTTGACCAAAAATGTTAAATCTTCGTTTTGTTGAATCTAATTTTTTCGGTTTGTCAAATAGCTTGATGCGTGGGGTACTGATGGGGAGACTGTGCAAATCAAATTTCCATATGCAGAAAGTGGTGGAAGTTCAGAAAATACAGAAAGTGAAGAGAGTGATGGAACCGAATGTCAGCTGGAGTGACCACTACATGCGTGTTCATTCGTTACCTTCCATGTATAGTTCTGTTTGATAAGGGTTATATATGCAATAAATCTGGCTTGTAATAAGTGGAGTGACCACTGCATGCGTGTTCATTCGTTACCTTCCACATATAGTTCTGTTTGATAAGGGTTATATATGCAATAAATCTGGCTTGTAATAAGTGTGAGTGTTATTTCATAAGTCCAATTAATTTTGGACATAAATACTTTTAATATATAATTGATGCATATTTATGACAAGATATATTATTTAATTAAATTAATATTCTAATAAATTAAATAATAGAATTCGTATATTCAAATCTTGATAATTTGTTAATCACAATGAGTTTTGCTTGTAAGATATAAATTACGTATAACTGAATCTTAAATCATACATGGTCGTAAGTAATAACAAGATACGAATATCGTTATTACGGATAGACATAACATGTAGTATTTCTTACTTGTGAAGTAGTTGATTTCACAAGTTTCAGTGTAGTGACACTTAAATGAACATGTAGATGTTTTGTTATAGAACAAAATATTGGAGATTCGCTCGGTAGATTCTACATGGATAACTATCTAAATGTCAATGATTAATCTCTAATATTCGGTGTGGAATTAGTCATTCGACTTGAGGCCATCATAGTGCCTTATACGAGGGCAATCATGCTTTGGTTATATGAATGTTGATCTGCAAATAGTCACTAATACGACATCGTTCTAATATGTCAAGAATCATATAAATCTTATGAATAATCAATAGATGATTTGTCACTCTTAGATAGTAAAAAAAATTACAATCTACATTTCATTCAATTAAGTTGATAAGAAATACTTGGTCAAGATGTACTCATAAGTAAAAAATGAGTTTTCGACTTACATTGACTTAACAATAAATCTACTTGTACATAATTTTGTACTACTTTGTTGACAAAAATGGCCAAGTGGCAGCCCCTATTGGAGAAGTGTCTGCCGCAACAGGCGCCACCCCAATAGGGGGTCGCCACTTGGCCATTTGTCAACAAAGTTGTAAAGATTTTTGTACAAGTATCACTACTCTTGACTTAATAGTAGAATGAAATATGTGATCGATAATTGAGATTGACACATATCCATATCTCGTAACTGATTGAATCATATTGACGAAAGGATTATAGTTTCACGGTAAACGAATAAGTTTGGTTAGTCATACCATGTGACATTTTTCCCGTCATATGTATTGTCATGACACATTACTAGATGTTAATATGGTACGCCAAATGTGAATTAATGATAAATTAAAAAACGAAAATTTAATTTATCAATTTTGATTAGATCAAAATAATAATTCACGACACTAAACATCGCCATCGGGAACTTAATGAACCACACACAAAAGGAGAATCGAAAGAATGAGATTCACTAATTAATTAATTAACAAGTTTTGAACAATTAATTAATTAGTTGCTTGTTAAAAGACCAGAATTAATTAAGTGAGTTATTTAATTCATGGACCAAATTTAATAAATTAGATTAAATATTTAATTTGGTTAAGTTTAAGAGACTGACCACTTGAATTTATATTAATAAGTTATTAGAGTTTTAGAAAATTTGAACAGAACACAATTCATTATCTTGCTAGAACAAAAAAGTGAAACCCTAATTTTCTCATTATTGTTCCCTGCGTGGATTTTTATTGGGAACTAAATAATTGGACAACTATAGATTGCAGATTGTGATTGTTTGTGTTTCAAGATCAGTAAAAGAGTTTGCAGAACTACAAAAATTTATAATTTTTATCACAGTTTCGTTCTAAGCACAAAGAAGAATTTTGGTGGAACTGAAATTTATTTTATTTTCTGCTATTCATGTTAAGTGGTAGCAGAGCCCACTTTGAGCTTGTTAGAAACTGCTATACATTTTTTATTAGTAAAAAATTGATTGTTCATATTTTTTCTTGAATTTAGCAATTTAGAAAATTGTTTTTATCTTTAAGTCCATGTTTGTTTCCACTACTTTTAACAACAAAATGAAAAATTGCCCCTCGGAGCATAGTTCAGTGGTGCAAAAGACAGGAGTAAGGTAGTTTCAGTTGAGCTGACAGCCGCAGTGTGATGATTCGATTCATGCCTCTAACAATGTTTGGAATTGGACTCTTTATAGGCACCAGTATGACAGCTCTTGTACCCTGGCCTTTTGAGACACATCCCGCGATTTACTTCTCCACGATATTCTAGGGAAGGAGAGGGACGAGGCGAGTTAAACCTTTTTTTTTTTTTGGAAATTACACAAAAGCAAGGGTTTAAAGAATACAATTCAAAACTCAGGTGCAATCTTTCATTATTCATAAATCAGGTATCAATAAATAT